>CAUYSK010127578.1:0-59955 GCA_963575035.1 Avahi laniger
TTTTGAGACAGAGTCTCACTCTCTTGCCTGGAGCGAGTGCCGTGGCGTCAGCCTCGCTCACAGCAACCTCAAACTCCTGGACTCAAGCAATCCTACTGTCTCAGTCTCCCAAGTAGCTGGGACTACAGGCATGTGCCACCATGCCCGGCTAAGTTTTTCTATATATATTTTTAGCTGTCCAATTAATTTCTTTCTATTTTTGGTAGAGATGGGGTCTCGCTCTTGCTCAGGCTGGTCTTGAACTCCTGAGCTCAGAACGATCCGCCCACCTCGGCCTCCCAGAGTGCTAGGATTACAGGCATGAGCCACCGCGCCCGGCCAGATACCACTTCTTAAGAGCAAGATCTCCTCAGATTCTTCGGGAGGTGAGAAGAGATTACTATCAAGCTCTCTCATGTCTTGAGTCCATACTTTGGGATGGTCAATTCTCTCTGGGATTGGTTTCCTCATCTACAAAATGGGGGTAGTTATCCCATCTACAAGAGTGGACCTTACCCCTAAGCTTGCTTCCAGTAACACACAGCCAAAAATTCTCTCTCTGTTATCTGTGGGTTGTGGTAGTTTTGTCTGGGGTTTTTGGTTTGGTTTGGTTTCTTATCTTTCAGTATTCTTTTAGGATATACACACACACTCTCACACAATAGTAGGATAACGTATATATTGTAAACTCCAGTTTTCATTTACAATATGTGATTAACTGTCTTCCATGTTAGTTTTCCTGCCCATAACCAGATCATTTTTAATGACCGCTTAGAATTTCATCCTATGGTTCAAGACCATTCATTGCCTCTCTTGACTCCCAGCTCCCATTCAAGGGTTATGGCATCTATTTAGGAGGGGCAAGCTGCCAGTACTTCTCATACCCTTCTAGCAAACAGTTTTAGAGGCTGAATTGCCAGTCAGTACCTGCTGAGGAGAGATCTAGGGCTTCCTTCCACCAAGACCCCAGTCACATGACAGAGGCTCTGTCTTAGGCATGCTGTCTTGAGAATATTGGAGCCCCAATCACCCTTACTTTGGCTTGGTAGGGTGGAGAATCCAAGCCAGAAGAGGAAAGCTGAGAATACTAGCTCCCAGCTATCACTCTCACCCAGCACTCTTCTCCTAAAACATGGGTGTTTGAGAGAAGCATGCCACTGTCTCCAACCAAGGCTCTGGGGCATGGCTTGGAGATTTTGCCAAGGGTGAGAAGCTCTTCCAATTAACTGACTTTATTTGAAAGAGTGTGCAGGAAAGTTCAAGTCTAAGGGCAATCAAAAACAATGAATATTTTGGTGGAAAGTAATTAAGAGGAGGCTGGTAGCTTCATTAGACATCCAGGCTAAACCATAAGCCAGGTGGTTTTCCAGAGGTGAACCAAAGAAAGAGACAGTAAGAGCCCCTTCTCCCCTCATCAGAACACACCTCAAATACTTCAAAAGCTGTCCCCATAGACGACTTATGTGGTAATTGTGATTAATTTTGGTCAGTTTCAACTCTTAGTGTGGTAGTGGCTACCCATCACCTCCCCAGGCCCATGACAAGCAGCTCTGCACATATTTCTGGAGCAGAAGCTAGAATGAGCAATAAGGATTTTGTCCTGTAAATATCAGGAAATTGTTCTCTGATTGCTCCTGCTGGTCACGGAGGTACAGACACACATGGAGAGCTATTGTTGGAACCCCCACTGCCATATTGCAAGCCCTTCCCCTTCCAGATGAAGTGAATTCCTGGGAATCTAAAGGGCTGGTGCTTTTTCCCTTCTTCATTTTTCTTTCTTTTCCTTTTTGAAAGCCAGACATTTGAGGACTAGGACATTTAAAAGCGACCACATATACAGGGGGGTTCAGAAAATCACCATGAATGCCCAGGGAAAGGTCCAGGCTCAAATGACCTGAGAAGATCTTAAGTTTACTCTTCAGGCCGATCTCTGGCACACAGACACCACGTAACAATTTAACAAATAAAAACCCAGCAAACCATGGGGAAGCGGGAGAATCTGATCTCGAGAAGTACCACATTATAAATTTCAAATGTCCAGTTTTCAACAACAAAAAATATCACAAGGTATATGAATAAACAGGAAATTATGGCCCATTGAAAGGAAAAAAGAAACTGTCCCTGAGAAAGACCAGATGGTGGACTTACTAGACAAAGACTAAAACACTCTTACATATGCTCAAAGAGCTAAAAGATGATATGAACAAAGTCAAAAAAATTATGAACGAAATGGAAATATCAAATGTATAGAAAACAAATTCTTAAGCTGAAAAGTACAATAACTGAAATAAATTTGCTAGAAGAATTTAAAAGCATATTTGAGCAGGCAGAAGAATCAGTGAATCTGAAGATAGTATCATTGAAATCAAATATGAGGATAGAAAGGAAGAAGACTGAAGAAAAGTGAACCAAGCCTAAGAGACTTGTGGGATACCATCAAGTGGACCAACATGCACTGTTGGTACTGCCAGAGAGAGAGAAAAGGTAGAATGATTATTTGAAGAAATAATTGCTGAAAACTTCCCAAGTTTCATAAGCTATATGGAGGTAAATATGGAGGAAGCTCAATAAACTCCAAGTAGGATAAAATCAAAGAGATCCACATTGAGGCACATTATAATCAAATTGACAAAGAGAATCTTAAAAGCAGCAAGAGAGAAGCAACTCACCACATACAAGGGATCCTCAATGATGTTATCAGCAGATTTCTCATCAGAGACCTTGGAAACCAGAAGGCAGTGAGTTAATATATTATATATATATATACACACACACACACATATATATATTTATATACATACACATTTTAAAAACTGTCAACAAACAATCCTATATATGGCAAAACTGTCTTTAAAAAGTGAGGTAGAAATTAAGACATTTCTGGATAAACAAACACTGAGGGAGTTTGTTACTACGAGACCTGCCCTGCCAGAAATACTAGAGAATCCTTCAGGTTAGAATGAAAAGACACTAGACTGAAACTTGATCCTGTAAAAGAAAGATCTCTGGTTGAGGGTAAATACATGGGCAATGATTAAAAAAAAAAAAAAAAGCTAGCAATAGTTTTACTTTGATTTGGAATTCCACTTTTTGTTTCTTATGTGATTTAAGAGTAATGCATAAAAACCCAATTATTAGTCTGTTTTTGGACACAATGTATAAAGAAGTAATTTTGGGACACAGCTGTATAGGAGCAGAGTTTTTGTATGTTATTGAAGTAAAGCTAGCATAAATTTAGAGTGTTATGACTAAGATTTTAAATCTAACAACAAAAAAATAACTATGGAAAATACACAAAAAGAGAAGGTAATTACAACATTTTACTACTCAAAAAATCAACTAAAAACAAAAGAGCTATAATGCAGGAAATGAGGGACAAGAAAGCTTTAAGGCATATAGCAAACAAACAGCACAATGACAGACAAAAATCCCTCGTCAGTAATTACTTTAAATGGATTAAACTCTTCAATCAAAAGAGATTGGCAAGATGGAGTTTAAAAAACAAACATAATTTAAAACTGGCAATTGGACAACACAGGTGAAGAAGTTTTTCATTTTGTCTCACCGTCTTTTTGTCCATCTGAATAAATATTTTTTTCTTACTAAATTAAAAAAAAAAAAAACAAATGTGATCTGTCGCGGCCTGGATTGCAGAACGGGGGATGGACACAGAAAGAAACACACAGACACACACACAAGACGTACAAGACTGAAGTAGTCAATTCTACCAGTCGTTTTATTATATACTTTTTTTTATGTCCGGCAGCTATTTCCTGGTATGTGACTATCTTGGGCGCCTTGAGGAAAACACATTTTCATTCCTTCCAGATGATTGCTTAAGGGAAGCAAATGTTTGCATCTTAACTTCTTTATCTCATTACCATATGCAGGACAATGAGACGCCTTGGCTTGTTTGCAAGACCGAGGCGCTTGGTTATCTGTCATAAAGCTATCTGTCATGAGGAATAGTTCTGTTGGGTCAACAGGCCGTGTCCGGGCCTATTGACCTCTGGCGCCAAGGAGAGCACACCCAGTTTTGCTGACTCTGGGCTTAAGCCAATTTTTGCCCAGGGACGGTCCCTACAGGGATCTGACTATATACTGTCTATAAGAGACTCAGGTTAGATCCAAATGTTTAAAAGGGTGAATAAAGATATTTCATGCAAATTGTTAAAGGAGAGCAGAGGTGATTACAATACAGTTGACCCTTTAACAACACAGGTGTTAGGGACCAATTCCCCACACAGCTGAAAATCTGCATATAATTTTGACTCCTCAAAACCTTTACTAATAGCCTACTCTCAACCAGAAGCCTTACCAATAACATAAACAGTAGATTAACACATATTTTGTATGTTATACATATTATATACAGTATTCTTACAATAAAGTGAGCTACAAAATAGAAAATGTTACTAAGAAAACCATAAAGAGAAAATACATTTTCTATTAAGTGGAAGTGGATCATCATAAAGGTTTTCCTCATCATCATCATCATTGAGTAGGCTGAAAAGGAGGAAGAGAAAGCATTGTTGGTCTTGCTGTCTCAGGGGTGACAGGGGTGGCAGAGGTGGAAGGGGAGCCAGGAGAAACAGTAAGACTCAGTGCAACTTTATGGAAATATGTTGTAATTTCTGTCTGACTTTTTTGCTTTTTCATTTCTCTAAAAATGTTTCTCTATGGTACCAGTCCTACCACCATCTGCTTTAGTTTTAGTTCCCCTAGCATAGAAGGGTCCATGTCATAAAGGAAGCCAAAGCAGTCTTGAATAATCAGAACCCTTCTGCCAGATTGTCCAACATCAACTGGTTTTCTGGCACTGCTTCTGTATGTTCTTCCTCATCGTCCGGCACTGGTTCGGAAGCACTCATCTATATCAAGTCATCTTCTGTTAATTCCTCTGGTGTGGTGTCTGTTAGCTCTCAAGGTTGTCCTGGATCCTATCTTGAAACCCTCTACTTTCCACCTTTTTTTTTTTTTTTTGCCATATCCACAATCTCTTTCATGATTTCTTTGATTGGCTTTGTCATAAATCCTATGAAGTCATGCACAACATCCTTTTCGGGAGCGGGACAAAGTATTTGAAACAATGTGATTCATTCTAAATTAAAATAAAATTATAACAAATCGGAATTTATAAGCTGACATGCAAAATGAATTATAGTGTTTATTATCATTACTCAATGACAATAATTCTTCACCTATTAAAAAAGAATTAACTCCATTATTTTAGTAACCGCGAATGAACCATTTTATGGGCTTAGACGCTGTGAATGATTTGATGACCTGTGCTTTATATTAAGATTTACTGTTGTTATAATTAAAAATCATTTTTATAACATATAACAGTGTTCTCTATCCAGTAATTAAGTAGTAACTAGTTTTAGGGCTGAAAAATAGTCCTGAAAATCCTCAGTTTGGGAACTGAAATTTGATGTTATAATGACATATTTAAACCACCACCATCATTACAGTTAATGTAGTAGACTGCACTGTTAAATATCCAAATTAATGCCAAAAATAAAAAGCAACATTAAAGAATATGCTACATTGGTTGTAGATATATGTTAAGGATGTATTAACATATACCTTTCTAAGGTATAATTATTCTTATGGAGAAAACTAGTCTTAAAATGTGAGTATTCATGCACATACTGGTTGTAGGTAGAAACCAGGTTTTTTTTTTTAAGGGGAGAAACATTAGGAAAATCTTAAAAATATGGTAAAATACAAATAATAGTAAAATGAGTATGTTTATTCATTGCCTAGATTTAACACTAGATTTAGCTGTTACCTTTTGTACAAAACATTTTAAATACTTCAGTATTGCGTTGCTAAGAATTTAGTACGTTTTCTACAGAACCACAATGCATACTATTATTGCAGTCAGTAAACATAATGATTTTTTAATATCACTAATAAACGGCTCAATCTAATAAAAAAAAGGCCCTATCTGTTCCCAAAATGTTCTTCATAGCTGATGTGTTCAAACCAGATCCAATCAAAACCGCCCATCCCGTTTGGTTGCTCTGTCAGTGGAGTCGCGTCCTAGTCAACAATCCGGCGGCGTTTAGAAGCCGTGGCCGGTAGGGAGCACCTTTGCCCGGCGTTTCCGGGGAGCGCGCGCGCGGGCCTACGGGAAATGGGGCGCTGCTCGGAGTCGGCCCAGTGCGCGCTCCCGCCCCTTCTGGTAAGTTACCTTTCCGTCTACACTTTCCCGTGGGGGTGCTCCTGGGGTCCGGACAAGACCCGGGAGAGCAGGCGAGCCCTGGAGGGTGGCGCTGGTGGGGACGCGGGCCGGCGCTGGCTGGAGGACGAGACTGTTCCTCCCGGACCCCTGGGATTCTGAGCCGCAAGTTTAATGTGGAGAGTATACTCACGCTTCGGTTTTTTCCCACCGGAGATCTTTAGTGTTACGGAACCCACAAGAACGTTCAGTGGTGCCAACGGCACAGAAAGTCAGTTACCGGGACGGTGAGGATTGGCGGAGGAAAGGATGTACTTCCGGGACCAGTCCAGGGAGGATGAACTGCCCGGAATCTGCCTCCCCCCCGCCGGGCCGGCGGTTCCTCTGCCGGCGAAACGAATAACGCAGGAGGGGTGCGAGCGTCCTTGTGTGTTTGGGCGGAGTGCGGGGCGCAAGCGCAGTGAGAAACCACGCTAGGACGCACGTCCCACAATCAAAATGTGGCGGGTAAGTCCCTTCCAGGGCGGAGATTTTAGTGTTGTAATCAGCCAGGGTTAGTATTGGTTGTTAGTTCAGCTTTGTGCACCGGCTCAGTGAGTCTTCTGGCACCGTCTGAGGAGTATGGCTTGTCTTCTCCCGACAAGCAGGTGGTGTGAGGCTTTGTAGGAGGGTCTGCTGTTTCTGGAAAAGAAACTCAAAAGAGAATGCATTGGTACAACAGAAAGTTGCAAAGCTCTGGTCAGCAAATTTTGCTAAAGAGTCCTCTATTTTATGCCTAATTGAGACTGCAGCTGCTAAGTTACCAAGGCTGAGATAAATCTTTTCAAGGCCACTCAGAGCTGCCAGTTCCAGCCGTAATGTGAACACTGAAAACTTATTTGAAATGTGAGTGAACCAAAAACATTATGAGAAAACATTTTTTGCTTATAGAGCTGGTTGAAAGGAAAATTATAATCTTTTATAAACAAAGAAGAAAATCCTTAACAAAATATTAGTAAATTGAATGCAACGTTGTATAAAAAGAATTATACATCACAGCAAGTGAGATTTATTCCAGGTATACAAGGCTAGTTGAACATCTGAAAATCAATTAATATAATCCATCATCTCAAAAAGAAAAACCATGTGGTCATATCAATAAATGCAGAAAAAGCACATGATAAAATCCAACAGCCATTCATGATGAAAACTCCTAGGAAACTTGGAACAGAAGGGAATTCAAGTCGATAAAGAACATCTACAAAAACAACCCTGCAGCTAATATCATACATCATGGTGAGAAGCTAGATGCTTTTACCCTAAGATTTGAAACAAGGCAAGGATGTCACCCCCACCCCTTCTATTCATTATCATACTGGAAGTGTTAGCAAATGTGATAAGAAAGGAAATAAAAGATGTGTAGATTAGGAAGGAACAAATAAAACTGTCTCTGTTCACAGATGACATGATTCTCTATGCAGAAAATCCCAAAGAATAAAAAAAAAAAACCATCCTGGAACTAATAAGTGATTATACCAAGGTTGTAGCTTATAAAGTTAACATAAAAAGTTCATTGCTTTCATATCAGAAATGAACAATTTGAATTTGAAATTAAAAATGCAGTACTATTTACATTAGTACCCCCAAAATGAAATACTTAGGCATAAAGTTAAAATATGTACAGGATCTATATGAGGAAAACTTAAAATCTTTGATGAAAGAAATCAAAGAAGATCTAAATAAATTGATAGATATTTCATGTTCAAGGATAGCAAGACTCAATATTGTTAATATGTTAACACTCCCTATCTTGACCTATAGATACAACTCAATTCCAATCAAAATCCTAACAAGTTATTTTGTGGATATCAACATATTTATTCTAAAGTTTATATGAAAAGACAAAAGACTCAGAATAGCCAACACAATAGTGAAGAAGGACAACTCAGGAGACTGACGTGACCCAACTTTAAGACTTATCATACAGCTACAGTAAACAAGACAATATGACATTAATGAAAAAATAGACAAATTGATCAATGAAAACAGAGCCCAGAAATAGACCCATGCAAATATAGTCAGCTGAGCTTTGGCAAAGAAGTGAAGGCAATTCAATGAAGGAAGTATAGTCTTTTCAACAAGTGGTACTTAAACAACTGGACACCCACACGTACACACACACACAAATACAGAATCTAGGTTCAGACCTTACTCTATTCACAAAAAATTAACTCAAAATGGGTCGAAGATCTAAATGTAGGATGCGGAAACATAACTTCTAGAAGATAACATAGAAGAACATCTAGGTGATGTTGAGTCTGGTAATGAGTTTTTAGATACAACACCAAAAGAACACTGCCAAAAATACAAAAAAGTACACCAAAAATGCCAAAAATACAAAAAAGTACACCAAAAATACAAAATTGGTAATTTGGGCTTCATTAAAATTAAAAACTTCTGCTAAAGAAACTGTTAAGAGAATTAAGATCGAAGCCACAGATGAGGAAAATATTTCCAAAATATATATTCAATAAAGGACTATATTCAAAATACACAAAGGACTCTTAAAACTCGACAATGAAAATGAGCAAGATGATTAAAAAATGGCAAAAGATCTGAACAGCCACCTCACTGAAGAAGATATACAGATGGTAAGTTAAGAGGATGAAAAGATGCTCAATATTATCATTAGGGAACTGCAAATAAAACAACAATGAGACATCACTATATACCCATTAGAATGGCCAAAAACAACAACTACAACAACAACAACAAAAATCCAGCAATGCCAAATTCTGGGCAAGATGCAGAGCAACAGCAACACTCATTGATTGCTGGTGGAAATGGAAAATTGTACTTTGAAAGACAGTGTAGCAGTTACAAAGCTAAACACTTACCATCCATACAAACCAGCAGTTGTACTCCTAGTTATTTACTCAACTGAGTTGGAAATTTGTGTTTACACAAAAACAAGACATGAATATTTATGTCAGCTTGAATCATCATTGCCCCAAAAAGAAGATGTACTTCAATAGCTGGCTGGATAAAGAAGCTGTTCTTCCATACAATGGAATATTATTCAGGGATAAAAAAAAAATGAGCTATCAAGCCATGAGAAGACATAGAGGAGCCTCAAATGCATATTGCTAAGTGAAAGCCAATATGAAAGGTTACATACTGTATGTGTTCAACAGAGGACAAAGCAGAAAAATAAAACTATACAGATGGTAAAAAGATCAGTGGTTGCCAGAAATTTGGGAGGAGGGAGGAGAGGAGAAGTATAAAGGATTGAAGCACAGGGGATTTTCAGAGTGGTAAAATTAACTGTAAAGGTGGATACATTTATCCATTTGTCAGAAGCCAGAGAATTGTACAACACAGAGTGAACCTTAATGCAGACTGTGGACTATAGTCAATGTGTCAGTAATAGTTCGTTAATTGTAACAAATGTACCACTACAATGCCAGAGTTAGTAGTAGGGGAAGCTGGCAGGGGATTGGCAGGGTGTATGGAACTCCATGTGCTATGTGCTCAGTTATTCTGTAAATCTAAAACTATGCTAAAATATAGAGTTTTACTTAAAATACTCAACTGATAGGCTCAACAGTATAATGGACGTGACAAGAAAAGAACTGGTAAACTTGAAGGTAGAACAATATGAACAACAGAGAGAAAATAGGGTGAAAAAAATGAACAGAGCTTCAGGGCCAGGTGAGACTATATCTCATATTCCTGCCATTGGAGTCACAGAAGGGGAGTAGGTGGTTCTGAAAAAAAGTATTTGAAGACGTAAGGACTGAAAACTTACCAAATTTGGCAAAAGACAATCCTTAAACCTATGGATTTAAGAAGCTTAGCTTAGCAAACGCCAAACAGGATAAACACAAAGACTCTCCGAGAGACATCACAGTGGAACTCCTGAAAGCTGTGAGAAAGAAACGACACCTGCGGGGGAAACATTGCAAGTGACCACAGATTTCTGGTAAGAAACTACGACGGCCAAGAGGAAGTAGCACATTTTCCCATTCCTGAGAGAAAAGAACCATCAACCAAAAAAATACCCTTCAAGAACGGACAAAAGAGACGTCGGAGGAAGGAAAACTAAGAGAATTTGCTGCTGAGAAACCTGCCCTGAAGGATGGCCCAGACCAGAGAACGAGGCCGCGGCCCCTCGCCTCGCGGGCGGCTTGTTCCTGCCTCCCGGCGCCTGGGCTCCGCCCTCCGAAGCTGGAAGACGGCCTGGGCCCGCACGTCTGTAACTGCGCCAAGGACGACAGCCTTGGTGGTTCCGCTGCTGCTGTCGCCGCGGCCCCTCGTCTGCCCCGCGGCCCGCGACCGGCAGCTGCTGGGCTTGGGGCCCCGCCGCGGACTGGAGCCGGCCCCTCCTCGGGCCTGTGGAGACCCCACCCACATGGCGGCTGTGGTGGTCACGGCTGGTGACACAAGGTAAGAGATTGTGACCAAGAGTTGCAGGGGTTGGTAGGACAAGGTGTCAGGGGGTGGTGGGTCCCTTCCCAGGGCCAAGGGGTTGAGTGATATGAGACAGATGCCCCCTGTGGAAAGCGGTAATCTCCTCTAATTTGAACAATTTCTACCAAGTTCCCTTTAGGCATGGAAGGGTAAGGGTGTACACTTTAGCAGACAGCAAAGAGTATACCAGGACCATGGGCAAAGCGGACAGTTTCTCAGCAAAAACGAGCAAACAAATAAACAAACAGAAACCCAAACAAAAATAAAACAAAAAAAATCCAACAAACCAAAAAAATGTGCTGTGTCCAATTTGTGTATTAGGAAAAGCAGTGCATGAGTGTCACTGGGGCAAAGGTTTCAGTGTCCAGGTTGGAGTCATCTCTGGCTCAGGAGAGGAAGTCATCTGTAACGTGAGGTCTTGGGCCAGGGCAGTGTTGTCGACATGTGGAACTGGGGTATCTGTTTTAACTGGAACTGCACTCAAGTTGATGTGGGTCTCTAGATTGCAAACCAGTGAAAGCACCAGACCAGCAGACACAAGACTAGCAGTGACTAGAATGGTGCACAGCTGCACCTAACAAGGGCTTTGATTTTGTTTTTGGTGGACGTTTAGGTTCCAGTGAGTCCCACATTGAATGAGCACCTACCTGGCCTGTGGGACAGTCTATGGCTAATGGGTCCCAGGAGGGTGTGTGTCCTCAATATGCCCTCCAGTGTTTATGGGATGGGAGTAAGATAGAATATGTATAAAAAATAGGTTAAGGCCTGGGGCAGGGTAGAGAACTTTAGGAGTTTCTTTGCTGGACTAGAATTTGAAAAAGAATTGTTTGAGGACATTAGTATGACCCTCAATTTAACCAGTTATCTGGAACCAATCAGGGTCCAGAAAGGTCTATTGAATGCCTCTTCCAAGAGCCAGCATCATATATTTTGAAAAGTGAAAATACGTGTGTTGGTTACTACTGTAATGTCTTTAACTCTGAAGGGAATAAGGAGTGTCTAGGCAAGGCCTTGTACTGTAGCCTTAGTATGTTTGGAGATATGTGTGATTTGATTTTGATTTACATTTTGGGTATCTGTGAGGTAAGAGATTCCCAGAGTATTTTGCCCTGAAGGGGACAATTTTTAGGCAGTAAACCCAACAGTTTTTGTTTTGTTTTGTTTTGTTTTTTATGGAGACAGGATCTCGCTTTGTTGCCTGGGCATGGGGACAGTGGCATGATCACAGCTCACTGCAACCTCAAAGTCCCAGGCTCAAGCCTCTGAAGTACCTGGGACTACAGGTGCCTGACACCACTCCCAGATAATTCTTGTATTTGCCATGTTGGTCAGCCTGGTCTGAAACTCCTGACCTCAAGCAATCCTCCCACGTCAGCCTCCCACAGTGCTGGGATTACAGGTGTGAGCCACCATGCCTGGCCAGTCCTGCCCAGCTGAGTCTTTGTATCCTTGGACCAACATCTCCCATTTCTCTCTCCTCCCAGTCCCTCACAAGCACCATTCTACTCTCTGCTTTTTATGAATTTTGCTCTTTTAGATTCCACATGTAAGTGGAATCATGCAGTGTTTGTTCTTCTGTGACTGGCTTATTTCGCTTGACATAATGCCCTCCAGGTTCATTCGTGTTGCTGCAAATGGCAAGATTTCCTTCTTTTTTTTTTTTATTTTAAGGCTGAATGATATTCCATTGCATAAGTATACCACATTTTCTTTATCCACTCATCCGTCAATGGATACTTTTGTTGTTTACATCTCTTGGCTATTGTGGATAATGCTTCAATGAACATAAGAATGCAGACATCTCTTTGAGATCCTGATTTCAATTCCTCTGGGTATATACCCAGAAGTGAGAGTTCTGGATCATATGGCAGTTCTATTTTTAATTTTTTGAGGACCCACCGTATTGGGTGTTCACCACACCCCCAATATAACTGGGTCCCTGGGCAGTGTGTGTTGCAAGAAATGGGAGAGACAAAGACATGGACACAAAAAGTAAAGTGAAAGGGTGTGGGAGGTCAGGGGACCACCAGCACTCCCATGAACCAGGTGGTACTGACTGACGTCTAGCACCCGTTTTTATTCTCTTTTTCATGTTATAGATTACAATGATTTCATGTGAAAAGCTCATGGGTTAGCAGTAAAGCATATAATCTAAATGGGAACAAAAGAGACCAAGTACTTCTTTCTGCTTTATCTAGTTCCTCATTTACTGAGACTTGAACTCAGGAGAGAGATAGGAACATTGCCTCAGCCTCAGAATAGTAAACTACTCTTACCTGCTGTGCTGACATCCTTTGATCATTCTCTCTGCCTGCGGATTACAAGCCTGGGTCTGTTTGCAGACATCCGGGCTTCAAGGTGGGGTCTGTTTGTAGACATCCCTGATTGGTGGAATGTCCCCCTCAAGGTCAAACAGCTTTTGCTCAGTGAACTGACATGTCCACAGGTTGCTCTTTGGCAAAATCCTGTCCCACTCTTGGGGTTCTCATGTCTCAACCCTAACCCTCGACACCACCATGCTGTTTTCCATAATGGTTGTAGCAATTTACGTTCCTACCAGAAATGTGTCGGAGTTCCAATTCCTCCACATCCTCGCCAACACTGGCTATTCATTGTTTTTTTGATAATAGTCATCCTACCAGGTGTGAGGTGCTATCTCATTGTGGTTTTCATTTGCATTTTCCTAATGATTAGTGATGTTGCACATTTTTTAATATACCTGTTGGCCATTTGTATGTTTTCTGTGGAGAAATATCTGTTCAAGTCCTTTGCCCATTTTTTAAACTTTTTTTTTTTTTTTTGCTGTTGAGTTATAGACATCTCTTACTTGTTTTGGATATTAGCCACTTATCTGATATATGGTTTGCAAGTATTTTCTCCCATTCTATAGGTTGTCTTTTCAGTCTGTTGATGATTTCCTTTGCTGCGCAAGATCTTTTTAGTTTGATATAGCCCTACTTGTCTGTTTTTGCTTTTGTTGCCTGTGCTTTTGGTTTCATATCAAAAAATCATTGCCAAGAACAATATCAAGGAGCTTTCTCCTATGTTTTCTTGTAGCAGCTTTAGGTCTTACATTTAAGTCTTTACTCCATTTTGAGTTGACTTTTATATATGGTGTAATACGAGGCCCCGTTTTATTCTTTTGCATATCCTATGGATATCCAGTTTTCACAACACCATTTGTTAAAGAGACTATCCTTTGATAGTCCAATTAATATCCAATTAATATTATTGGTGCCCTTGTCAAAAATTGGTTAACTGTATATGCATGGGTTTTTTGATGGGCTCTATATTCTGTTCCATCAATCTATATGTCTGTCTTTATGCCAGTACCATTCCATTTTAACTACTGTAGCTTTGTAATATATCCTGAAATCAGGAAATGTGATGCCTCCCACTTTGTTTTTCTTTCTCAAGATCACTTTGGCTATTCTGGGTCATGATCAAGTGGTATTTATCCCTGGGATGCAAAGTTGGTTTAATATATGCAAATCAGTAAATGTGATACACCACATGACCACACTATCAGTGTGAAGGCTACAAATCACATAATCATTTCAATAGATGCACAAAAAGCATTTGACAAAACTCAACACCCTTTCATAATAAAAACACTCAAAAAACCTAGGTATAGAATGAATATACCTCAACATAATAAAGGCCATATATGACAAGCCCACAGCTAAAATACTTTTTTTTCTTAGACAGAGATGTACCATCCAGATAACATCATATTTAATAGTGAAAAATTGAAAAGCTTTAATTGTCCTTTAAGATCAAGAACAAGGAAAGGATGTCCACTCTCACCACTTCTATTCAACATAGTATTGGAAGACCAAGCCAGAGGAAGTAGGCAAGAAAAAGAAATAAAAGGCATTTGGATTGGAAAGGAAGAGGTAAAATTATCTCCATTTGCAGATGACATGATGTTAAATGTAGAAAACCCTAAAGATGCCACATAAAAACTGTTAGAAATAACACATTCAGTAAAGTTTCAGGATACAAAATCAATATACAAATATCATTTGCATGTTTATACACTAACAACAAACTATCTGAAATGGAAATTAAGAAAATAATCCCATTTACAATATAACTAAAAAGAATAAAATACTTAGGAATCGACTTAACCAAGGTGAAAGACTTGTGCACTGCAAACAACAAAACATTGATGAAGGAAATTTAAAAGGACACAAATAAATGGAAAGACATCTTATGTTCGTGGACTGGAAGGCTTAATATTGTTAAAATGTCCATAGTGCTTCAGAGTCAATGCTGTTCCTGTCAAAATCCCAGGGTCACTTTTTTTTGGAAATAGAAAAACAAATCCCAAACTCATATGAGTGATATTTTTATCATCATTATCATTATTATTGCATCAGTCCGTGGTGTTTTTGCTCTGACCTCAGAATCTATTGTAAGAACCATTGGCCTGGATATGGTTCCCCACCTCCGTCTGGGACCACCCTCCTCCTCCCTCTGGGGCCCTTGGCAGCCATAAGAGGGGGGCTGAAAGGCACCCCTGGATGCTCCCCAAATGCGCTTTTCTGTACTGCTTCATTTCTACTTCATTTTCTAGTATCCATTGACAAAGCCTTTTTCAATAGGCTGCAAGGTTCTGCAAGGCAGGGTCATCACCATCACAATGAGCATGGATCACCAGGGCCCAGTACCTTGCGGGTGTCCACAAGTGTTTGTAGGAGGTGGGGAAAGAAGAAGGGGGGCCTGGCTGGCAGGCGTGGCCAGAGCACTCCCCTTTAGATCCATCCAGACTCCAGGCAGTGGCAGGCCCCACCCCCTGGCACATAGTTCAGCAGGTGACTGCCCTGTGCCCTCCTGTCCCCTCATTCCTTGCAGTTTGCCCTGGTGTGCAGAGAGTGATGAGGAAAGCAGGGTGTTTGGGTCGAGTGAGAGAGTGCAAAATCACAGAGCACTAAGATGTCGGAGCAGCATTCAGCCCCTCTCAGGCTCACTGCCCTCTCTGTGAATGGAGGTACTGCTGCCTCAGGGCGTTAGAGGAGAATCCAGGCCCCAGAGCTGCTGGTCCTGCCTCTGACCTCTGAGTCCTGGCTCATGTGTGCGTGTCTGACTCTGCTGGCACCAGCCTCGACGGATCTTGTGCTGAGGAGGGCGACAGGTGCCCTCACCCACCTAATGTGTCTGGACCCAATGCCAGATGGGCTGAGCAACCTGCCACCCACGGTGAATGACCGGGCTGGTTCTGGAGGCCAGGGCCATACTCCTTCCACCAGTGGTGCCTTTGGAAGGAGAGGAGTCCAAGACCACCGAAAGACGAGCTGTGTAGACAGCAGTGTGAGGTGGGTTCACTGTGCACTGGTCCCCACTGCAGCCCCCCGCATCTTGGGCTACACTTTTACTGCTTGCCTGAGTCTGGTGTGATATACATACAAGTTATGTAAAGTGGACTTATTACTTACAGATAGGCAGCAAAGGACAGTAGAAGCCTAGGATTCAGGGCATGCCAGTTCCCCAAGGTTCAGGAAAGCTGACCAGGGTGGACAGAGTCTCACTGTGTGTGAGACTTGTTCCACAACCAAGAGACCCTGGGAAGCAGTGGGCCCTGAGTTTCATACCCCGGGGCATGGGATTTGCTGGGCTAAAGGATCTAAGAACATCCTGTTTCTAGGGAGAACAGGAACAGAGCCCAAACTGTTCCTGCCAGTTCCTCTTTGTCTCAGGATGTTGCATTTCCAGCATATTCTATAGTTATTCTTGACAACTACAAGTGAAAAAGTGGGGAGAACTCAGTCAGCTCAAGGCCACCCAGAGAACTGTCCTGCAAGCAACAGGTGGCTAGTTTCTGCTACTTCTAAGGAGTGGCTCTTACTAGCTCCAGGTCATTATTTGTACCATACAGAAGGATTCGATAAGCCACAGTATGGGCAAGACCCATGTCTCCAAAATGACCCAGATGAGTACCATGTCCAAAGGGGCTGGGACCCTGGAAATCTGAAACTCTGTAAACCCCATCATGATTCTTAGTGTGGGTCCCAGGCACAGCAGCCTGGACCTTCCCTGGAAACTTGTTGAAATGCAAATCCCCAGCACTGACCCAAGCATTACCGAATCAGAACCCTGTGTGGGGCCAGCAATCTATGTTTTAATGAGACCTCTGGAAGATTTGATACGTACTAGAGTTGGGGCCCTCGAGGGTGCCCAGACACTGTGAGCAGCTTTCCTGAGCCTTGGGGGGTGCTGTCCTCTGACTCACTGGGGCCATCGGACCCTCTAGTGCCCCCTCCTCATATCTGCTGACTCCAGCCTGTTTCTGGAACTGCTCCAAAGAGACTTGTCCTGCACTGTCTTCTGTCACTGCTGGTGCTGCTTTTTTACCAGGGACACAAGTCCTTTTCCTGCAAACAGAAGTCTCAGGATGTGGAGATGCTCCTGTCCTTCACGCAGAGCATCTATATGCCGTTGAGGGGGGTTGAGCTGTTGGCCACACAGACTGGTGCACTCTGTGCTGGGTGCCTCTTCCCAGTCACAGCCCATCATGACAAACCCAGCACTCATCCTAGTGACACTGGTTTGACAGCCTTGCCCGACAGCCCATTCCACAGCGGCTGCCTGGAAAACAGAGAACACGGAGGAAGCTGCCCTTCCTGCTCATAGGCCCTCTGGGACTGGGCACCGGCGCCTCTCTCCACAGGTGCCTCCAGAAGATTTCAGAAGCAGGATCCCGACAAGAGTCTGTAACCTGGGTTGTGATGGATCGATGTGTGAGGGTAAAAAAGTACATTTTTCTGGACACAGCTAGAAGGTGCCACCTGCCAGAAAGCAGGCTCTGACCAGACATAGAATCTGCCAGCGCCTTGATCTCGGACTTCCCAGCCTCCAAAAATGTGAGAATAAATTGCTGTTGTTTACAAGCCACCTGGTCTGTGGTATTTTGCTACAGCAGCCCAAATGGACTAGGACACAGGTGAGTGGAGTTTAGTTCACACATTTCTTGACACAGCCTTTGGATGAGGCCCACGACCTGTCTCACCTGAATCAATCCCTCCTCAAAGGGCAGCATTTTATCTGACGCTTCAAATCAGCCTTCAGGTGATTCTGACACCCTGTGGAAACCTCACCTGGTTTCTGATTAGACCTTTCCTCTCCAGAGACAGACCTTTCCGAGCAGCCTAGCCGGCCCCCCACCTGTTGTCAAAGGGCCCACATCCATTCACTAATCAGAGTTCCCCATTGGCTCCTCTCTGTCTCGCAGAGACCATGAGAACGAACCCCCACACTTTGCCCAGGAATCCGCCTTCTTGATCTCTCACAAACCCCACGTGCTCCCAAACTCTCCTTCCTGGCCCCTCACTTGGCTCTAGTTTGAGATGGCTCCTTCTCCCCAACACCTGTCCCCACCCCCAGCTCTCAGAAAGCCTGTTGTTATTTGCTCGCCACTTCTCCTGCCACTGACCAGTACCTTACCCCTTCATTTTTCCTCTCAAAGGGTAAATGTCCACCGTGCATGTGCTTCTCCTACACATTTCACCAGTTTCTTGTTTTTGCCCCCTCACTCCCCTTCTACAGATTCCCCTGGTCAATCACATGATGCTCTCAGCTCCCACCACACCTCCCATCCAGACCCTGCCTCCCACCAGCTCAGACTGTTCCAGCTTGGCCATTGGGAGCTCTTTCAGTTGGCATCTGGTCCCTTTGACACATCCCCATCCTTTGGTTTGTAGCATTCCCTTACTGCTTGGTGCTACAAGATGCTCCAGGCTCTTCTTATATTTTTCCGGCCCTAGCGCTAGAGTCAGCCATGTATCCAAGGAGTCCTGGTCCCTTTTATTGGAGAATGGTATTAGAAATCAAGATCTGGAAGCTGGGTATGCTCACTGCTGCTGCAGTGTGATTGCTTATAGGCTTTCTAGGAAGAGAGAGCTAGGATATACACCACACACACACATACATCTTGACTCTAATCCGGTACCACAGTGTCCATTCTAATAATCTTCTCCCTTGCTCATCTGTGACATCTCTATCAGTGAGAAATCTCGTTCTCACCATCCACTGTCCATCCACTCAACCTCAATAAACAAGTAAAGCCATTCCTGAATTGTTAGTGCATACCCCTTTGAGAAACAAATTTACCAACCAGAGTACAGTGTTTATGTACAGTTACTTCTGTCTTTAGTTTTTCAGTTTCCAGTCAAAAGATCACTGTCCAAAGTTACATAGGTCAGCTCCTTTTCCGTCTACCCGCTTCAGTAATGTTGTATCTTTCCTTTTTTTTTTATTCAGATCATTTATAGTTGTTAGGTCATTTGTCAGTCTCATTCCATCCTGGGATCCTGGTTGATTTTTAAATTTTTCATACATTAAAGTTCACCTTCATGATGTGCAGTTCTATGGGTTTGACCGGGATAGAGTCCCATATCCACTACCTCAGTATGATACAGAACAGTTTCATCTTCTTAGAAATTCCCCTGTGTATCCCCTTTGTAGTTAATCAGTCCTTTCCCTCAGCCTCTAGCAACTACCAATCTGTTTTCCATCCCTATTGTTTTTTCCTTCCTTGAATGTCATATGAATAGAATCTTTTTTGGGCTAGCTTCTTTTACTTAGTAAAACACATTTAAAATTCGTCCATGTTATTGTGTGAATCAATAGTTCACTCCTTTTTGTCACCAAATAATTTTCTGTTGTATGGATATACCACAGTTTGTTCATCCATCCGTTCAAAGATATCTTGATGACTTCACTTTTTGGCAGTTATGAATAAAACTGCTATAAACATTTGTGTGCAAGTTTTTGTGTGGATGTAAGTTTCAAGTCAGTTGGCTAAATACCTGGGGCACAATTTTCCATATTACAGCTCAATAAATATTTACAAAGTAAAGAAAAACCCATCAACTAGCCCCACCAACAGAACACTGCCAGCACTCCAGAAGCTGTCCTGAGGGCCTCGCCCTATTATATACTACATTCCCTCCTCTTCAAAAGTCACAATTATGTTGACTTCAATTGCCATACACTACTTTTGCCTGGTTTTGAACTTTAAATCAAAGCATACAGCACATTCTTCTTTGTGTCTGGCTACTTTTGCTTAACATCTTTCATGTTTTATGTAATAGTTATTTTCATTGTATTGTTACAGAAAGCTCGGCATTTGTTCTTGAGGCCGAATCAGAAGAACTAGGACAAGTGGTTTAAGGAGGAAGAAAAGAGACATTTTATTTGCCAGCAAAAGGAGGAGGATGGAGACTCCTGTCTGAAATGCCGCTGTCCTAATAACAAGCAAAAATACCCAGCTTTTAAAGGATGGATTCTCAGCTTCAGGCAATTACTATTCAACTACTGATGATGATTCTGATCATCCCATTTCTGCCAAAGACAAAGCCTGTGAATTCCGCCAGCTGCCCGCCTGGTGGCTGGTGCCACCTGGGATAACAACAAAAGGCTTTCTCCCTGCTCCTCCCTCCCTCTGTTGCAGTATGAATATATTACAGTTTTTTCTTCATCCTTTTGTTGCCGGACTTTGGGTTTTCCCCACCTTGGTTAATGCTATGAACATTCTTTATGCGTCTTTCAGTATATACTTCTGCTGCTGCTTGTTGGTTAAGCGCATGCTCAGTGGTAATAGAAATGCTGAACTATTTCCAAAGTGTTTATACCAATACAAAGTGCCTTATGTTTTTTTTTTTTTTTTTTGAGACAGAGTCTCACTCTTTTGCCCGGGCTAGAGTGAGTGCCGTAGCATCAGCCTAGCTCACAGCAACCTCAAACTCCTGGGCTCAAGCGATCCTTCTGCCTCAGCCTCCCGACTGGCTGGGACTACAGGCATGTGCCACCACCATGCCCGGCTAATTTTTTCTATATATTTTTAGTTGTCCGATTAATTTCTATTTTTAGTAGAGACGAGGTCTCTTTCTTGCTCAGGCTGGTTTTGAACTCCTGAGCTCAAACAATCCGCCCGCCTCGGCCTCCCAGAGTGCTAGGATTACAGGCGTGAGCCACCGTGCCTGGCCAGTGCCTTATGTTTTAACAGGATCCCTCTGGCTACACATTGGGAACTGACTGTTCAAGGGAAAAGGTGGGAGCAGGGAACCAGTCGAGAGGTTTTGCAGCCATCCTTGTGTGACTGGATGGGGCACAGCCCAGAACGGTAGCAATGGAGGTGGTGATAAGTGGTTGTATTCTCGTTATATTTTAACGTTAGAGCCAATAGGAATTTCCTGACTGACTGGATATGGAGGATAGAAAAAGAGAGAGACAAGGATGTATCTGAGGTGTCTGGGCTAATCAACTTTATGGATGGAATTGCTATCAGCTGAGATCAAAAGACTGCCGGACCATTGGTTTGAGAGGAAAGATCGTGAGTTCTGTTTGTGAATATTACTTCTGAAATGTCCATTAGACATACAAATGGATATTTCAGGGAGGCAGCTGGAGTTCAGGTGAGAGGTGTGACATTGATCTACATTTTGGAGTTGTTTCCAAATGATGGTGTATTGGTCAGGGTCCAATCAGGAAAGAGAAATCACACAGTAATTTGTTCAGGAAAAAGGTTATATAAAGAATTATTAACTGCAACAGGGGATTGGAGTTAATGAGGCTAGCAGGAAGTCAAGAGAATTCAAAAGAATATGGGTGGAGCAGCCACTAGCCTAGGGCTGAGGTGGGGGCCCAGGAAGAGTCTCTCCCAGTACCTTCCTCCCCCATTTCATTGGAGGGGCCCAGCCATGGCCCACTGGGTGTCAGGAAAGTCCCTGTGGTGCTTTACCACTGGAACTTGCTGGAAATCCTTCTTCTTGGTGCTAGGGAAAAGGAAGGTATCTCAGAAGAGTCATTCCATAATAAAGCTGCCTGGAGGTGGGCGGCAGGGGAGCTGCTGGCTACCAGACACTGCTGGCCACCATGTCCCTAGGAAGTCACCCTTCTGCAGAAGCCTGGCCAGGGAGAACCAGGAAGAACCTGGCCAGGGAGAACCATAGGAGAACCAGGAAAAAAAGGCCACTTCCTCCTCAAAGTCTCTCTCTTGCCCTCTACTGACAAAACTTAACATCATGCCGTTGTTAGAGGAAAAATATTTAAAGGACCCAGCTCCACTTTTGCAGAGCAGGCAATGAAGAATGAATTTGTGACAGAGATGAAATAAACTGATAATCGATACAGATGGCATATAAAACAACGAGACAGAATGAGATCATCCAGGGAATACATACAGATGCAGAAGAGAAGACTGAAGGCTGAGCTCTGCAGTCTCTCTTTAACTTAAATAGGTCAGGCAGGAGCAGGAGAACCAGCAAAGGTGGCTGAGACGGCGCAGCCAGGGTTGTAGGTGGTGTCCTGGGAGCCGAGTGAATCTAAGAATAGGAGGAGAGGAGCTGGAGAATGTATTGACAATTATTTGGTGAAATTTCGCTGCAAAAGGAAGCAGAGAAAAGATGCAGTTACTGGTACAGGAAACAGGGTCAAGAAGAGTTTGTTCTGAAGATGAGAGAAATAGCTACATGTTGTATGATGATGGGAATAGTCTAGTAGAGAGGGAAAAACTGATGATGTTGGAGAGCAAATAGACTGGCTGGAGTGACACCATGGAGCAGTAAGGGATGATGGGATGCAGCAGTCCAGCGCAGGATTCTTTGGGTGGAAACAGCAGTGGTTCATCTACAGTAACAGGCTGGTGGCAAGGGCAGGAGATGTGGAGGGGAAGTCTGTGGAAGAGAGGTAGGAAGGAAGGAAGGGGGAGGTGGTGGAAAGGATTGAAGATAGAGGAGGTGTGAAATTTTCATTTTCATTTGAAATTTTCATTGGGAGATTGAATAGACCAGGCAAAGATAGAATTATTATTATTACTTGTGGTTTTATTTTTATTTCTTCCTATACCCCGGAGGTGTGGGTGAGAGAGAAGGTGAGTGAGAGGGAAAGAGGAAGGGAGATGGGGGAGGAAAGAAAGAAAAAGAAAGGAGAAGCCTTAAGAAACAATTTTTGCTACGTCAAAAATAAAGTCACACCAAGTTTGGAAAAATTTAAAAGCTTGTTGTCATATAATAAGAGAAAGTAAGAACAAAATCCCGAAAAATTCAAACCAAGTAGTAAGAAGCTCCAAAGATAGAATTATTAAAGTGAGGACCGCTGGCATGGTCATGTTTTCCTCTAACCATGTTTAGCTGCAGTGCTGTAGCATGGACTAGATAGAAAATTGGTTTATCCAGGGCTCTCACTTTTCCAAGCAGATGTAACGAGGTGACAGGGAGATGGACGCGTTGAGGAGGTGCACAAGGGACGAACGGGAATGACGAACCGCGGAGTTGCAGCTAGCTTACTAGAGATGGAGAAGTCATGAAGGGAGGAGGAAACAGAGAGCAGGCAGTAAGATCTGGATTGCAGGTGCTGGTAAGGTTACCGGAGTTCTGGTTTCAGGGCACTAGAGGGAGGAACGTGGAAATATAGGAGGTGGTGGTCAGAGTGGGAGGACGCGGGGGGGTGCAGTCCTTGGACCTGACAAGGTCTAAGGTCTCATCATAGGGGAAGTGAGAAGCTAAGGCAGAGGGCTAGAGAGTGGGCTACATGGGACCAAGAGGAGACGTTAATACATATTCTGACAACGTGCCAAGCTTTGCAGGCATCTCAAGTAGCTAACTCCAAATCATCTCCTTAGGTGAAATGGGCGAAGCTCCGGGACGGCAAAGCTTTGCGCGAAGAAAACTGCAAGATCCTGCGTTTTGTCGGGGAAAGCCCCTTTCCCAGGACCAGAGAAAGGCGAGGCATTTCAGGTCGGGTCAGGGTTTATCCCCGCAGCCGGAGTCTGTCGATCCGGGCGAAAGAGGGTCTTAGAGCACTAAAGAATCCGAGAAGCCCCCGAGCTTTGTCCTCTTAAGGATGAGCAAGTGGTCGCACAATCGAGTGACAGCCCAGGGGCGCGTCGGGGAACAGGGGGCCCGGGGCTTTCGGAGGGTACGAGCCCGGCAACCCTGGGTAATCAGGACTAAATATGTCTTCTTCCAGCTTTTGCCCGCACTGAGTAACCACCAGCAGGCCGCACGGTCGCTCTCGCCGTTAGTGGGGACGCGCTGCTCGGGAGTCCCACCGCGGGATCTGCCGTGGAGCGGTGCCGCCATGGCCAGGACGGAGCATTCCCGGGGCCGGACGTCCGGGCGGGGCGAGGTTCCGGCGGACCACGCCGCGCCGACGGCGCCTGCGCCGCACTCAGCCAGTCATGAGCCTTCCTTCCGGCTCTCCCCTGATAGTCGTCCCCTCACCCCGTGGTTCTATTTCTTTCTGCCTTCGTTTCCCTCCGGCGAGTCAGCGCGAAGGCGAGCTTCCGTTTCCGTTGGTGTCCATGCAGGCGTGAGGAGCGGCAGTTGTGAGCCGGGTAAGTGCGGCAGGGTCCCCGGGGCTGGGGCTCTGGAGCGTTACGAGTCGCCGCGTGGAGGGTCCTCTCGGACGGTCTTTGCTCCCAGGGAGGGCCTCGTGCGCTGGGCAGACGTGTTTCGTTCCTGCCGGAGGGGCGCTCCGTGTCGCTGGAAGGGTGGCGGGGTGAATCCGTGCAGAGATCCCGGAGAGGGAGGGAAGGCGGCGGGGAGAGGTTTCCTGGCCGGGTTGTCCCAGCAGGTGACTTAGACCCTGAGCCGGATCTGTCGACTCCAAATCGTTCTTTATTTTTTCCCGCCAAAAAGAAACAAAGAGAGACATGTTTAAAATGTAGTAGAGAAGAAAAATATTTTTTTCTGAAATCACACAGCTGTTGAGTTTCAAAGCGTTCGTAGAGCTCAGCTCTTCTAACTCCCTGCCAGTGTTCTTGACACTCTGCTGATATATAACGACTTTTTATTTCCGCTGGTGTGTGTGTTTTCGGGAAGCCACTGACTGACTTCTGTGCTTCAGTAGCACTCTGTGCAATCTTCCGACGTGGCCCTAACCTCATGTTCTGGAAGATACTCATTGGGATTTCCTCCACTAATCAGATGGTGGCCATGTCCATCTCCTAGCACGGTGCCTAGCACATCCTGAGCAGACACAAACATTTATTAAACTGAAATAAGTTCATTACCTTAGTTGAATGAAGTGACATCTCCTCCTCCCCCCCTTTTTAAACCATGTCATTAGATTGCGGCAGCCTGATTTCTGTAAAAACTCACTAATCCAATGATTCCCAATTTATGGGCCCTGGATTCCTGGGAAGTTCAGAATCATTGGAGGGGTCTTTCCAAATTCATGTGGTCTCCAGGCATCACCCAGAACCAATCATATCTCACACAGTAGATGTTACTGTTTTTCAAATGTATGTAGATGACTGTTGTAATTTAGGAGTTTTACGGAGTCAACAGATACTGAAAGTAATACTGTTCTCATGTTGGGGGGGATCATTAAATGTTTTCTTTTTTTTCTTTTTATTTTGAGACAGGGTCTTGCTGTGCAGGGGTCTTGCAGTGCAATGGTGTCATCACAGCTCACTGTGGCCTTGAACTCCTGGGTTTGAGATATCTTGCTGCCTCATCCTCAAGTAGCTAGGACTACAACCATGCACAACCACGCCTGGCTTAAAATGTTTTAAATTTTTTATTGAAATTTAAGTTTTAGTTTAAATTAGGGAACCACTTAAAATGACTTAAAAAGTAACTTAACCAGGGAAAACCATAAATTTCATTTATTTCTTTATGAAGAGATGCTATATGAAATATTAGTTCAATCAACAGGAGTAGAAACTGCTTAATCAGCCCCAATTCCACTTCTCTCTGTTATGCTACAAATTAGATGAGTTACCTTGTTAGTCCAATTGACATCTAGGCCAGAGGTGTCCAGTGTGTTAGCTACATGTGGCTATTTAAATTTAGAATTAATTAAAATTAATTTTTTTTTCAGTTTTGCCAAATACATTTTAAGTTCTCAGTAGCTGCATGTGGTTAATGGTTACTGTGTGGAAAAGTACAAGGCCAATCATGGTGGCACGTGTCTGTAGACCCAGCTACTTGGGAGGCTGAGGCAGGAGGATCGCTTGAGGCCAGGGTTTGAGGTTGCAGTAAGCTATGATGATGCCACTGCACTCTAGCTGGGGCCACAGAGCAAGACTGTCTCAAAAAAAAAAAGTACAGATGTAGAATATTTAATCCTTGCAGAAATGGACACTCGTGATGTTGACACTTAAGATGAGTTAAAAAATAACCATAAAGAGTAAATTTAGCAGAGGTAACTCATCTAATTTATAGCATAACAGAAGTGAAATTGGGGCTGATTAAGCAGTTTCTACTCCTGTTGATTGAGCAAATATTTAATATATCATCTCTTCATAAAGAAATGAAATTTACTGTTTTTCCCTGGGTGTTGCCCAGGTTGTAAAATGCTTCCCCCACTTTCACCACTACCCCATTCCTTTAGGTTAGAGTTATTTGTGAACTGGTAAAAAGCCACTATGGAGACTAAGGACCAAAAGAAACACAGAAAGAAAAACAGTGGGCCCAAAGCTGAGAAGAAAAGGAAACGGCATCTGCAAGATCTCCAACTTGGAGATGAAGACGATGGTCGGAAGAGAAACCCCAAAGCTTTTGCGGTTCAGTCTGCTGTGCGGATGGCTCGATCCTTTCACAGGTAAATGGTGATTCTTACATTTATTCTTTTTTAAGTAGTAGGAGCCTCTCGCAGATGACATGTGAATTTATGAATCTAGTCCAGCTACAAGGATGTGGAGATGCATGCAGAATGGCTTTCACTAAAACCTGAGACACCTTCCTCATAGGAGCTGCTTTGCCTCTAGCATCTGCATGCTGGTTGGTGGTTTTTGCCCAAGAGAAAAGAATTTATAGAATTTAATTTATAGAATTTGTTTCTAAACTTTAAACAATTTCTGTGGTGATAAACGTGCTCTTTTTGTTTTCTGCATATGTTTTATATAGTTGTAATATCAAATACTAAAATTGTAACATTTAATACTAAAATAGCTTTATTTAGTGAGTTTTTGCCATATGCCCAGCAGTGTACTTTAAGCGTTATTGAATTAAATTCTTCCAACAGCCTTTTGAGAGTAGGAATTATTCTTGTCCTCATTTTATGGATAAGAAAACTGAGGCTCAGAGAGCAAGTTACCCCAGTCATCTTACTAGTAAGTAGGAGAGCCAAATTTAACTGCAAAACCTCTGCTTCAGTGTTTGCCTTTGGTTTTCTTTTATACTCTTAAAATCAATTCATAAAACAATTAGATTTAAGGAGTATATAATTAATTTTTAACCGTCTATACTATTGAAATCATCTTGTTATATCTTTACTGAAGACCAGTTATTTCACTTGGGGTCAGAAATTAACAATTAACAAGTAATTGTACTCGTATATTGTCTGTTCTACTCTGTATAATATCAATATTTACAAGGTTGATACTTTTTATTCTCTTATATTTGAAAGCGAGTTTGCTTTTTTTAATTCTTTTTTACGAATAGGACTCAGGATCTGAAGACAAAAAAGCATCATATTCCAGTGGTTGACCGCACTCCACTTGAGCCCCCACCAATAGTGGTAGTGGTGATGGGGCCTCCGAAAGTTGGAAAGAGCACCTTGATACAGTGCCTCATTCGGAACTTTACTAGACAGAGGTTGACTGAGATCAGAGGCCCCGTGACGATTGTGTCAGGTAAGGGATGCTGCCACAGAGTTGGTGTGGTAGGTGTTGTGTGAAGGACATGTCTTTGTTGTTTTCTTGAGTGGAAAACGTTAAAGTAATATTGTCATGTCATGTTACCTCTCTTGTGTTTTTGCTAAGTTGGCTGTAGCTTCAGACAAGGTTGGATCCTTGAGATACTGATGTAGATGTATACCTTATTTTGACTGCTCTATGGCTCTGCCAAGTGTGTTCCTTGGAAAGGCTCAGCAGGCCTGGTCACCATGAGCATGTTCATTTAACAGACCATAGGTATCTCTTGTGTGCCAGGCCTACCTGCTTGCCCTCACGAAGCCACATTCTTATGGAAATGGGACAGAGTTTTCTCTCTTTTCCCTGTGAGAATTTGTCCACTTTGGGAGATGGTGACCTTACTAAGCTTGAGGGAAGATTCCCAAACAGATTCCCAAAATGGCAGTGGTAGAATCTGGAATCCTATTAATGGTGATAATGTAGTGGGATTAAAGCTTTAGAGTATCCTTATTTTCTTGACCATTTATTTTCTTTTAACCATAATTTAGTAATAGTTCTTGTTCCATGAATATTCTCTTGCATTAGGTTTGATGATATTTTTAGCTATAGTGAGAGTATGGGAAAATTTGATAAGAGATAAAAGCATTGGCCTGCAGCTGACCAGCATGGTCATCATGAAGACTGTCCAGTCAGAATTTTCCCTGTTTGAGCACATATTCATTTGAGTAGACTTTTGATATTATTTTGAACTTAAAAAGAACATAGCAAGAGAGCAAGATGGAATTTATTTTACCAGTTTTCTCCTATAAACATGAACTTCTGGCACACTCCTGTAAACATAGATGGTGTTTTACTGGATGCAATTAAAAAATGATAAATAGAGTTAATGGATAGAGTTTTTTTCAGGTTTTTTTAAAGTAATTTTCATCTTTTCACTTATAGGTAAAAAGCGTAGACTCACCATTATTGAATGTGGGTGTGACATTAACATGATGATTGATCTGGCTAAAGTAGCAGATCTGGTAAGTCAGCGGGGGCAGCCTGGGATGCTGATGGAGACTTATAGCAAGCAGTATGATAGGTTATTTATCCTGTGTTGAAGGGAAGAGAATTTTATGATTATTAAAGGAATGGTGAGTATCATCAGAGATATAATAAATGTGATTGAATTGATAATAATTATTGTTACCTTAATAAAAATGGAATGTGCACAATGAAATGTATTCTGAAATCTAAAAGCAAACCACAGGGTGGAGAAAACTTTTAATAAACATAGCTAATTAAGAGCTCACTAACTTAAACATGCATATGTATAAATATTTAACAGTAAACACCATTTCTTGGACTTTTCTTGGCACTGTGCTAACTGCTTTCTACAAATTTAGCTTATGTAACCCCCAGTACACCTATGAGGTAAGTAGGTATTATGTGCAGTTTGCATATGATGAGATTGATGCTCCCAGCAATTAAGTAACTTGTCTGAGGATGGGACCCCTGCTGACAGTGTCAGAACCTCCATTCTTAATGATTATGATAAAGCATGTACATAGATTGTCCTGGAGAGGTTGTGTCAATAGAAAATCTAGACAGTACTCAGCACGGAAAACGTGCAGCCTCAGTTGCGTTTACGGAAATGGTAGCGTTCATTATTTTTGATATTCCATTAACTGTCTTTTGAATTAGCAAAAGTAAAATAAAACCAAAATATTAAGCCATATTGACCCCAGTGAAGTGTGGGTGACAGATACCTGGTTTTTTGTGGGTTTTTTTTGATTCAGCTTTCCTGGAGAGCTATTTGGTGACAAAGAGCTACAGATTTTATCTTTTGGCCCAAGAAGGGTCCTAAAATATAAAATAAAAAGTAATATAGGTTTTAAAGCTGTGCCATTTTAATGTCATAAAACTAAACACTGTTCAAATTTTGAACATGTAATGTTACCATTAGTAAAAATAAGTATTATGGTTACCACAAAGTAGTTGACTTATTAAATCTTATGTATTTGAAATGATTGAAAGAGTTCAGCACAGAAGTCATCAGTTTCTCTTGTTTCTAATTTTAAAAGCATACATATTAATAGAGACGTCTTTTGTCTAAATCTTTTTAAGGTTTTAGAAGGGAACACACATATTTGGTAAAATATTCAAATTATACTGTGAAGTACACACTGTATATGTTTCTCTTTCCTTGCTCTGATCCCTGGTGTCTCAGTTCTGCTCGGAGCAGTATCCTTCCACATATGTAGAAACACATGCAAAGCTTTAAAAGCAGAAAGTATAATTTATTATGCACACTGTTCTATGCTTTGCTTTTTTCATGTAATGTATCTTGGAGATATATAACCAGTAAGTACTGCAGCTCAACCTTTTTCTTTTTAATACAGTGTTCCATGGCATGGCTACACTGTAACTTACCCTGGCTTATGCGGACTGCTCTGCTCTGGGTTGTCATTAAGCTTCCTAAGTCATGACAAAGGCGAACTTAGGACATGGCTTTGAGTGTGTTGTGCATGTGAGTGCATTGGGGGAGTGATACGATTTAGTTGACAGAGATTGCCAACGGAGGGACTGTTTGCTACCTTTTCTTCCTGATCCTATAGCCGATTGCTTGCCCCTTGGGACTCTGCAAGATCAGATAGGGTGTCAGGATAGTGTACCTTTGATTTGTTCCAGTGTCACTGAAGAATTCTGCTTGCTGGCTCAGTCTCAGCAGCAGTGCGCTTTCTCACAGCACTCAATTGCTTACCTTCACGTATTCTGTGGCTTAGGATGTGGATATTCTCTAGTTTAGTCAAACATGGATGTTTCTGTTTCTATTTTTTGTTGTTTTTGTTAGCTACAGAAAGATGAGAACAGAGATGTCTTCAATATCTAAGCTAGAAATCTCCAGGTATCAATTCTGAAATGATTTCGCATATTTGAAGAGTCTTAAATTTTAAAAATTGATCTGATCTGCTTGTATTTTTCTGTAGATTACCATTCATCATAACTTTACTATTTTTTGATTCAATTCTAAACTGGTAGCCTTTAAAAAAATTATCTGAGCAATTGAATTATACAAATTAACATGTAAGATAGAGCTTTTCCATTATATTCCCGGTAAAAAACAGATTGAGTTCTTTTTAGGAAGATTGAAACAAAAGACTGGTTTTCTGTACTTTTTAGTATTTTTTCATTGATTATCAGTTCACATTTTTTGGATGTCAGAGACCTATTATTTGGTTTCCTTGTTTGAAACTTATTATTGGCCTAAAAAGACCTTACAAAAAACTTCATTTCTTGAAGTCAGAATTCTTAAGTAACAGCCAAATTAGACATGGCTTTTTCTGAGTTATTTCTCATACATCCATATTCTTGAAATACAAGTTTATATCCTTGTGGGCATTGTCTTATGGTTGCTTTTTAGAGCAAGTCAGGGGTGGTGGTTTCTCTGTCGGGATGATGCCTAGGTAGTCATTTGGTTTAGACTCTGGAGCAAGAGTTGGCAAACTTTTTTTGTCAAGGACAGATAGTATGTTAGGCTTTATATGTCATATAGTTTCTGTTGCAGCTGTGTACTTCTGCTTTTGTAGTGCACAATCAGCCACAGATAATATGTAAATGAATTAATATGACTGTATTCCAATAAAACTTAAGTTAGCAATGCAAGTAATGGGCTGGATTTGGCCCCGTTTGGTGACTCCTGATCTAGATTTTCTATTTTGGTAGCTTTCTTGAGACATTTTGTGTTCTGTTTTTAGGTGCTGATGCTTATAGATGCCAGCTTCGGGTTTGAAATGGAAACATTTGAGTTTCTAAACATTTGTCAAGTTCATGGCTTTCCTAAAATTATGGGAGTTCTCACCCACCTAGACTCCTTCAAGCATAATAAGCAACTGAAGAAGACAAAGAAGCGATTAAAACACAGGTTCTGGACAGAAGTCTACCCGGTAGGAAGAGAAATAATTATTGGATACTAGTACTATAATCGTTTTAAAATAGAATGAAGAGACATTAATAAACATTTCTGTAGGATTCACCTCCTAGTTTCCTTTATGTATCTGTTCACAGTCCCTGTACTCCCCCGTACCAAGCAGTGTTGGCTCTATTTTTAGGTTGTTATTTAGTAGAGTATGTCAGAATTTTCTGCCAGTTATAGGATTGGGCATTGCTACTCTTCCCAACCTTGTACCCACAGCATTGCTGTGCTCAGAAGCCTCACTTACCTCCCAGCGTCGTGCACAGGCTGATGCCACTGCTCAGCTGGAGAGCATTCTGCCACTCTGAGACCCTAACGAGATAAGTCCCAAAAGAAGCCAGCAGGGCTTTGGAAGCATCTGGACAGGGCTTTGCTAGAATTCTCCCTTCTTAGGATTGCTTGTTATTTAGGACCTTTATTTTGGTTCAGTATTAACAAGAATTTAATTGAAATTTAATTTTTGATTATCTTTTAATGTTTAGGGTGCCAAGCTATTCTACCTTTCTGGAATGGTACATGGAGAATATCAAAACCAAGAAATTCACAATCTGGGCCGTTTTATTACAGTTATGAAGTTTAGGCCTCTCACATGGCAAACTTCTCACCCTTATATCCTGGCAGACAGGTAAAAATGGACATAAACTTTTCTTCCTGGCCTATATATATCAAAACTGAAACGGTTAGAAAAAGAACAGTGATAGCACTTACTTTGTGCCTGTTTGAACAGTGCAGGGAGAAGTATAGTTGATGGAAAATGTCTGCTATATCATCACTTAAAGGTGCTGTGCCTTTGGGAATCACTTATACGATATTTTGGAAAATGGGAGGATTTTGAAACATTTAAGATTATAAGATGTGTCCCCGTCCTACTTTCAGCCTTAGTTTTCAGTGACACTGTCTTTGTGCCCTGGCGTGCGAGTCTTTCAAATGTGCCTTGACTTTCCTTCCTTAGTGCTTTTCCTTAAGTGGTTTTCTTAGCTTGGAGTACTCTTCCTCCACCTGCTGGAATCCAAGCTACACTAAAAACCCCAGGTCACAGGCTGACCCTCTTCTGTAAAGGGATTTTCTGAATTTGTTCTTTCTCACCCTTTCCTGACCTCAGATGGCCATAATTTCCCTTTCTGGTGTCTTACGGAATGAGACACAAATGTATTTGCTCTTCTTCCTCTGGTGGAAGGTGACCTGTGCTTCCGTATTTCTCTGTGTTCTAGTTTTGTAAACAACATGCTTAACGAACAAGAATATGACATGATGAGTTATTAACACATGAAGGGAGGTATAGGAACTTCTGACATTGATTTCTGCCATACGATTTTTGTAGGATGGAAGATTTGACAAACCCAGAGGATATGCGAACCAACATCAAATGTGACCGAAAGGTGTCTCTTTATGGTTATTTAAGGGGAGCACACATGAAAAATAAAAGCCAAATTCATATGCCAGGTATCCTCTTGTTGTAAAACATACTAGAAATACATGTAGAATTCTTGGGGTGGCTTTTTTTCTTTTTTATTTCAGCATATTATGGGTGAACAAATGTTTAGATTATGTATGACTTTTAATAATTTCTTAGGAAAACTGAAAAATGACCAAACAAGGGAGAGCTGCCTTGCTGGCGGTTATAAAAGTAATCAGGCCATGTGTCTACCTACAAAGGTGTCGAGTGGACTGAATCTCCTCTTCTCTGACCTTGGTGTCATCTAGCTAGAGAGGCACAGTTCTGGTGTTGCATGATGCCCTTTTTTAGTGCCGTGGCTTAAGTCTTTGACCTATGGGGCATTTTTACCAACAGGTTGATACTTGTTGCTTTCTTGTCAGCTGCAGCTGGCTTGCTGGGTTCTATTTTTCAGGTGTAGGAGATTTTGCTGTGAGTGATGTCAGTTTCCTCCCAGACCCCTGTGCTCTTCCTGAACAACAAAAGAAGCGCAGTTTAAATGAGAAAGAGAAGCTAGTCTATGCACCTCTCTCTGGTGTTGGTGGTGTGCTATATGACAAAGATGCTGTCTACGTTGACCTTGGTGGCAGCCATGGTTGTCAGGCATCGGTGAGATGGGAGTCTTTGCTTTGAATTCTCATCATTGTTTCCTAACCTATTTTTTATTACAGAAGTAATGTATTCAGCCTTTATTTATTGAAGCTTTTCCTCTTTATTTCTATTTATGATAAAAGCCCATATGCATATTGAAAATATACGGAATATAACGAACACTTCATTGTATCAGAGTACTTCTTTTTTTTTTTCTTTTTTAATTTTTTTACCTGGAGCCATGCCCAAGAAGTCTTGAGCAAGTGGACTCCCAGAGTACTTCTGTGTATGATAATACTTCTGTACCATTGTAGCAGAAAGTCAGAGTCTAGTCCTCCATGCCTCTCTGATCCGTGGCTCCCAGTGTGGGCACTGCGGCATCTGTGTGGCCTGTTTCTCTTTATACAAAATCAGTGTTTTCCGGCTCTCGTTGGTCTTTTCTCTTTTTCTCCTTCTGCTTTTCTATTCAGAATGGTCTCCTCATTCTGCTTTTTAAAATGAACTCCATATTTTTACTTCTTAATTCTGAAATGGGATTTTATTGGGTTAAAATTATATTTTAAAATGCTAGAAAAGCTAGCATTTCCGTAGCATTGGGACCTAAGGTTTTTTAGGTTAGTATTTGGGTTATGAGGTCACATACTCCATGGCACTTTGTAAAAGTTTAATGAAGAGGGAGATCAACTTCAAGCTTTGTTGTAAGAATTTTCTTCTCTTCTTTTTGAGCATTAACAAAGGTTCTCAGGAACTGTGTTTAGGATAATTTTGAGAAACATTGAAACCCATGTGTTTCTCCAGAGTGTTTGTACGTTCCTTACTTTCCCTTTCCTGGTGGCCTTGGCAGGACGAGGCGGGGCCCACTCACGAGCTGGTCCAGAGTCTCATCTCCACCCACTCCACCATTGACGCCAAGATGGCTTCAAGTAGAGTGACGCTTTTTTCTGATTCCAAACCACTGATGTCAGAGGATATAGATAACCAAGGGTAAGTCTGCTTTTTTTCTGTTTTTAGTAAACAGTATTATATTATGGAAGATCGTATTCCCCATAACTCTGCCATCATAACACATCTTGGTGGGGTTCACTCTGGATTGTTTTGTTTTGCAGATACATGTGTTTCTGAGGGTCTTTCACTTACGTAACATTACATGAGAGTATTTTTTCGAAATAAAGGATTCCGTTTTCAACAGACCCAAAGTATTCCTCAAATACCACAAAATCTTTTCTGTAGTTTGCTTTTTGTTTCTTATGAGACCTGAGGCCGCTGGCTTTCTTTTGAAAAGTGGCCAAAATATTAATACTAGAGCTTATTTAGGTGGCTGTCCAGAAGCCACATATCTTGTCTCTGAAAGTTTTACTTAGATTATATTATAGTATCTCCTGTGGCTAGATTTCCACTGATGTATGGCATATGTGAATTATTTTTTAGTCTGGATTGGAATTATACATAATGGATGCAAAACATTGGTTTCGTTGTATTGGTTTATGACTCCCAGTAAAAATTAATCTGAAGATGTTTGAGATTATCTAGCATGTAATTTGTTATAATGTGCATAAACTACTTAGCTTGATGCCTTACAGACAAGAAGTATTCACTAAAAGATCATTATTATAATTAGTGTTATTAGCTATTCATTTTTGTATATTTTTCTAGTCATTTTTGTTTATATGGATACTCTTCTAACATAGTTACAGATATAATATCTGTAAAATTTTTTCATCCTTAGCATTTCCTTTTTCTATACAGTGTTTATATAATCATCCTTTTGTTATTATTGGTGTATTCTAACTTATCCATTCCCTTATGATGCAATTTTTAGTTTTTGCTAATTGATGTTTTTGTAATTTTATACATAGCGCTACATTAAGTTTTTATTTCAACCTGTGGTTTTAGCATTTTTTTTTTTGAGACAGGATCTTACTCTGTTGCCCAGTCTAGAGTGCAGTGGCGTCATCATAGCACTCTGCAGCCTCAGACTCCTGGGTTCAAGTGATCCTCCTGCCTCAGCCTCCCAAGTAGCTAGGACTATAGACATTCGCCACCATGCCTGGCTAATTTTTCTGTTTTTGGTAGAGGCTGGGTCTCATGCTTGCTCAGGCTGATCTTGAACTCCTGAGCTCAAGCAGTCCTGCCTCGGCCTCCCAAAGTGCTAAGATTACAGGTGTGAGTCACTGTACCTGGCCAGCAAGATCTTTCACTTCACTTCCTCCTTTATTTCAGTATCACTGTTGACTAATGGACTTTTGTTTCATTCTGTGTGTCATCATTCTTTCTGATGCCTGCATTGTCCGAGATGTAGCTGTGGGAGCTCTTAGCCTGTCTCCCGTGACCTTTCAGCACGTCCCCGTTAGTCTCTGAGCTCTTCTTGCTTTCTGACACAACAGGGTGATCTGGGCTTACTTTGTCCTCTCTCTGCTTTGGCCTGGAGTCAACCAATTTCTCTTAAGCATCACGGGTTTCCAGCTTGAACATTAATCAGCCTTCCAAGAGATCTACTAAACTCTAACTTCCCTTCTGAGCAATTTTCTCTAAAATTGGATTAAGAAAGGTGATTCCTTTACTCTTCTGTGAGCTCTTCTGAAGTATGGTGTTAGGGAACTAAGCATGAGTTTGCTTATTAAGTGTTGCAATGTTTATCAAATCGTTTTCTCTGTGCTATGCCATCTTAAACCATTCCTTGACATTTTTATTTCTTTGTATTTTTATTGACTATATTGCCATTTCTACATGAGATGATTATTATACAAATTGAATTATTTTTCATTTACTTGGTAACAGGCTGTGGATGCCAAAAGAGGAAAAACAAATGGATTTGAAAACTGGTCGAGTGCGTCGGAAAGCCATTTTTGGAGATGAAGATGATGAGTCTGGAGATAGTGGTGACGAAGATGATGATGAAATATCTGAAGGTGACAGGTTGGAAAATGACTCTAGCGATGACAAAACAGAAGAGGAGGAAGATGCTGAGGTGACTGATAAGTACATGACGGTTAAGGGCGTCAAGCGGCAGAAACTTGAGGAGCGGGAAGAAGACAGTGAGGTGGATTTGCCAGCATTCGCAGATAGCGACGACGACCTTGAGAGGAGCTCCGGGGAAGAAGGGGAAGTGCGGGAATCCGAAGAAAGCAGTGAAGAAGAGGACGCCACTGCAGAGGGAGAGAGGGGCAGTTCAGGGTCGAAGGCTGCTGGAGGAAGCGGTGAAACAGGACTCTGGCCCGCCAGTCACTGGGGTGACCACGTGAGTCTGGAGAAGTCTTTGCCGCTGGGAAACGCAGCTCTCCCCACTTCCGATTCGGGCCACTGCACAGCCGAAGAGGCGTTTGCATCTGAAGATGAATCTGAAGGAAGCTCCTCACTCAGTTCAGAGGAAGAGGACTCGGAAAATGAAGATGTTAGTAGGAAAAGGCGTCCAAAACCTTCTCAGGTGAGCAGTGGTCAGAAACTGGGATCAGAGAACTTAACTGATGAGACCAGTGATATAGAAGATTTACTCAAGGAGGAAGAGGATTACAAGGAAGAAAATAACTATTCCACAGAAACTTTAGGTATGCTTAAATTTGATTGGCTGCTACTCTAAATTCGGCACTCAAAGTGTTGCTGTGAGTGGTATGTCTGCATTTGGGGTCTGCTGTTTCGGAGATTCTGTTAACTGTTCAAATGTTGCATTATGACTCTTTCGAAGCAGGGGGACAAGCAAACAGACATAACTGGAGGCTGGCATTGTTGTTTCAGGTGCCCTCAAATGGAAGGAAGACCTTTCCAGAAAGGCAGCTGAGGCCTTTCTGAGGCAACAACAGGCAACTCCAAACCTCCGAAAGCTCGTTTATGGGACGGGTAAAGAACTCTGGTTCAGAGCTAGAAATGTTTTCGTTTCTTAGATTATTTTCTGAAAAGGAAATGAGGGAGTTGGTTGGAGGATTGTGCTGATCCTTTTGTCATCCATAATTCCTGGCCGTCACACTGTCACATTTTATAATTTGGCAAACTTTTTTTCCTTTTTTTTCTCTTTAAGACAGGGTCTTGCTTTGTCGCTCAGGCTGGAGTGCCATGGTGCAGTCACAGCTCACGGCAACCTCCACCTCTGGGCTCAAGAGATCCTTCCACCTCAGCCTCCCACAGTGCTGGGATTACGGGTGTGAGCCACTGTGCCTGGCTTACATTTGGCAGATGGTTTTAATTATAAGCTCATGAGGACCGGAAATTGACCATTTGAAGTAGATTTACTGGTTTGCTATAAATTTTTTGATGTGACTACTGTCCATTATGTCATCTTGTATCCCCTATTTAAAAGTCCTTCATGAGAAATTTTTGTAGAATTTATTGCCAGGAAAATATTTTTGCCTGTAAAAAATCTTTTTCTCCTTGTTGAGAATGAGAACCCTGGGTAATGCGTTCATTCTCCCTTTTGCCCTTGTCCTCTGATTCTACGTTTTATTAAACTTGTCTATAGGTTGTTTTCGGAAAAAATAATGCAAAAATAAATTTAAAGTTGTGAGCTTTATATTATGCCGCCCAGTTACCAAGATGGTTAGACATTTGGGTGAGGAGCATCAAATTGGAGGGTTGTTGGGTGCTGATTTTCATTCAGATTTTGCCTAAGTACTCTCAGCGATCAGAGACTCAAAACTCTTGAAAGACAGTCTTCCGCAGTAATTTAAAGCTCTGCTTTTAAATGCCCCCTCCCTCCCCCAACACCCAATACTCTCCCTCCTCAGTGAACTCTTGGCTGCTGCTTTGCGGGAAATCAGGAGTCCTCCATACATGTTGAGCAGTAGTTTCCTGGCCTTTCTTCCCCTGCGGCTAACCTGCTCTCTCTGTAGCTGACTCACTTGGGGCTATCACCATACCTACCACAAACTTGGTCCCGAGTTCTAAGACATGTGGCTTACGTGGTTCAAGATGATGAGTCCTCCAGGGCTGTAATTTTGTTCTCACTTTTCTATCATGATGGTCTCTTTAGTGACAGAGGATAACAAAGAAGAGGGTGATACCCGAGAAGAGCTTGGAGGGTTGTTTCGTGTCAGCCAGCCTGACGGAGAGTGTAAGCACAAGGCCGACTCTTTGGACTGCTCCAGGTTTCTTGTGGAGGCGCCCCATGATTGGGATTTAGATGAGGTAAGGCTGAGTAGTATGTACGAGAGCATTGGGGAATTGTTCTAAAAGATTATCTGATTTCAACATTGCTTACCAGTTGTTGGCTTCTTATTTTTATAAAATAACAGGTCATTTTCACAGATACTGCAGTGGATATTTCATGTATCGTAAGCCGTAACATGTTCTGATTTTAGTTAGACCGTGGGCATGTGTTACGGAGGAAAGGAAGACATTTAATTTTTAGTGTGGATAGTAGTGTTAATCTTTGTTTTGAAGCATCACACGTAAGTTTTTATACACGTGAAATATTTCGTGTCCCTAATTAACATTTATAGTTTCTACTATTCGTAACCCAAAAAAGCTATGATACCTATAAATATTCTTCCCTCAGCTCACCATTCTCTAGTCACACTGGAATTCATTCAGTTATCGAACTTGTGAAGGCTTAATCCCATCTTAGACCTTTTCCCCCCTCTATTTTCTTTTCTTTTCTTTTTTCTTTCTTTTTTTTTTTTTAGACAGAGTCTTGCTCTGTCGCCCTGGGTAGAGTGCAGTGGTGTCATCATAGCTCACTGCAACCTCAAGACTTTTGGGCTTAAACGATGCTCCTGCCTCAGCGTCCTGAGCAGCTGGGGCTGCAGGTGCACACTGGGATGCCTGGCTAATTTTTCTATTTTTAGCAGAGATGGGGTCTCCCTCTTGCTCAGGCGGGTCTTGAACTTCGGAGCTCAAGCAATCCTCCCACCTCGGCCTCCCAAAGTGCTAGGATTACAGACATGAGCCACTGCGTCTGGCCCCCTCTATTTTCTTTTCTGGAATATTCTTTCCAAGGCTGGCTTCTTTTTGTTATTCAGTTTAGCTTAGGTCTCTGCTCAGAGAGGCCAAATCATTATCATGTTACCTAGCATAATTCACTAGGAAGCACTTAATACACTATGAGATTTTATTTAACCATTTAAAGAATTTATTTTAGAGATGGGGGTCTTGCTATGTTGCCCAGGCTGGTCTTGAACTGGGCTAAAGTGATCCTCCTACCTCAGTCTCCTGAGGAGCTGGGATTACAGGCATTATTAGCCACTGTGCCTAGCTTTTCTTTTTTTTTTTTTTTTATGATGAGATTTAATACAGAAATAGAAGACCACATAAAAATAATTAACTCAATGAATTTCTAGAAAGTGAATACCTGTATAACTACCAACTGGCCAAGAAATCAAGCATTGCTGCCACCCAGCAACACTGTGTGTGACCACTCCAGCTGTGTTTTCTTCCTCCCTGTGGGTGGAACCATGATTCAGACTCTTAGGGTAATCTTCAATGTTTGTATCACTAGATATCACAGTTTACTTTTACCTGGTTTTTATTGTTTTCACTCTGCCTTTTAAATTTCTTAATTGACAGTCCTCCCTCTCCCCATTTCTTTTAAGTTAGATATTATTTCTTTAAGATACTAAGTGTTTGGTGGGTAGAGTTTCTCATATTCTTTATTTTCTGTATCGTATTGCATCCCTGTGTGCAGTTTATCAGGCTCTTTCCTCTGTACTTCCTATAAATTGGTGCATAGCAATAGTAACAAAAGTTTCTGTGATGATGTAAATATCTGAGCTGTGGCTACTTGTGGCAGTTGACCACTTTAAATGTTTAAATATGGATACTGAGGATGATCAAACTTTTAATTTGATTTAAATGTTAACCCTAATCTAATTTGAATTAATTTAAGCAAGATTAATTTAAATAGCCACATGGTTATAGTTATCCTATGGTCAAAACATCTAGAAGTTGTTGTTGTTTTTTTTTTTTTTTTTTTTTTTTTGAGACAGAGTCTTGTTTTATTGCCCAGGCTATTGTGAGTGCTGTGGCATCAGCCTAGCTCACAGCAACCTCAAACTCCTGGGCTCAAGCGATCCTTCTGCCTCAGCCTCCCGAGTAGCTGGGACTACAGGCAAGCACCACCATACCCAGCTAATTTTTTTTCTATATATATATTTTTAGTTGTCCAGCTAATTTCTTCTATTTTTTAAGTAGATACGGGGTCTCGCTCTTGCTCAGGTTGGTCTTGAACTCCTGAACAATCCGCCTGCCTCGGCCTCCCAGAGTGCTAGGATTACAGGCGTGAGCCAATGTGCCGGGCCAAAACATCTAGAAGTTTGATAGGATTTAGGTTTGATTTTTATTTTTGGCAACACTGTTTCATAGTTGACAGTGTTTTATCATTAAGAGGCACATAAAGTCTAGTTGTCTCTTTTTGTGATGTTAGCAATTGTTGCTCAATGCCTAGAACCTCATTAAATTTTTAAGACTAGTGATGTTCTGTTCTATCATTTCTGTTATTAGCCGGAATACTTCTATAAAGAGAAACTTGCCCATATCTACTATTTGGTTACCCAGTTCCATATAAGCAGGGTAAGGGTAAATGCTTGATTTTTTAAAAAATCAGTTTTTGGAATGATTCTCCAAAGGTGACTCCTTTATTTTTTGTTTGTTTGTTTAAAGTATCATTATGAAGTCATGCATTTAAATATAGCTGATGTGCTTCATTCTACTGCGCCTGTTATCCTTACTGATGCTCATATTGATCCCATCCATGGTCTGTGGGAGTCTCTTCGCCTTGGCTCCTGAGTCCTTTTGACATGATCCTAGTCATCCTTGATTGATTGTTTGCTTTGTGGTGTAATAAGATATCCACATCATCTTGTACATTTTTGATACCAGATTTGGAATCAGCCATAAGGAGTCCTCGGTTTTTTTTTTTTTTTAGAGAAAATCATATTTCAACCTCACTCTCTAGGCATAGGAATGCTTACTGCCATGAGTTGATCATTGTTTCTAGGCCTTCTCAGTGACCAGAACTAGGAGAATTCATACAGACATTTTCAACTCACATTCAGGACTGCATCTTACATCTGTGTCCATTTTTCCACTGGAGAATTATTCTCTGGTTGAATCTGAAGATGATGAAATTAGAAAATCACATAATTACTCATTTGCTTTATCCCATATTACACACAAAACAATGTCAGGGTAATATGATTACTGAAAACAGTTAAAGTTTTCTTTTCTCATGCACTCTCTCATTTCTCTTTTCCCACCAGCAGTATATGTGGGTTCCAGTTTCTCCAGGTCTTTACCAACTTACAATTCTGTCTTTTTGATTATAGTCATCCTAGGGTGTATGAAATGCTGTCTCATTGTGGTATTGATTTGCATTTCCCTTATAGCTAATGATGTTGAACATCTTTTCATGTGCTTATTGGCCATTTATATTTATATATGGTTATTTATATAGATTCACATATATTTCTATATATGACTTCAAATGGCCAACATGAAGAGATTCCCTGGGGCCACAGATGAGATCAATATGAGCACCAGTAAGGATAATGAAGTAGAATAAAGCACATCAACTATATTTAAATCCATGATCTCAAATGGCTTCTTGACTATTTACTCTTTGAAGAAATATTTTCTTATCATTTGCCCATTTTTTAAATTGAGTTATTTAGTTTTATGAATTATTTATATTGTCTGGATAATAGTTCCTTGTCAGATACATGATTTGCAAATATCTTTTCCCATTCTGTAGGAATTAAGCTTTCAAACAGACACGATAGGTTTGGATTAACAAATAGTAAGACCAGCTTTGTAAAATAGTGTCTTACTGCATTGCCTTAGAAACCTTATTAAAGCTTGAAAATTAGTCAGATTAGTAAGTATCTGTTTGTTTACTTATGAGGTCAGTGAACTAATAGTACTTTCCTTATCTGCTGTTACATTATGACATGTTTTATCTTTATGTTTATACTTTCTACATCAAAGGTAGAGTTATCCCATAGGTCCACTTGGATTGAGAATATCCATGAAATTGTCTTGAGAAGTATTTAAAGGCAAGCTGTTGCCCACTACCATTTCTTAATAGCAGTTGTTTTGTTGAGTGATTGGAGCATGTCAGCTAAGTGACGACTTTTCTGCTTAAGGTTGTGAACAGTATCAAAGATTGCTTCGTGACTGGGAAGTGGGAAGATGATAAAGATGCAGCCAAGATCTTAGCAGAAGATGGTAAGTAAAGAGCTGTTTTTTTTCAGAGAAGACCAGCTGCTCTATACTTTTATTTTCTTTCATATTTACAGTTTTAGTAAAGTTAGAAATAATAGTCAATTGTGAAATGCTAGGAGTTAGCTACTCTCCCAGCAAAACAGGTCCCAGGCAGGATTGTCACAAGAGATTTGGAAATAATAGACACAGAGAAATAATAGAGACAGAGACAAAGTGTAGTTTAAAGTGATGGGGGAGTCAGGGGTCCTCCAGCATTCCTGTGAGCTAGGAGGTCCCGAGTGAGATCCCTCATCAGTATTTATTGGTACAGCAATTAGTTGTTAGTGTTACAGATTTATGTATAGTTACAGATTTATGTGTACAGGTTATTTGTGTAGGTTTCAAGATTCCCCAGAAGTTTCTAGAGATCCCTTAATTAATTCTATCCTCGTGAGCAAATGGTTACAAAATTTTTCTAAGATAAACTTCTTAAGCCCTAGGTTAAGAATAGACCTAGCTGAGTATACAAGTTAAAGATAAAATTGCCAGTTAGCAGAAAAGCTAGAATAGAAATATAGAGACCATATATTTCTTTATCTAGTTTCTCATTAACTGAGACATGTGGTCAGGAATGAAGCAGTGAGGCTAATTGGTTTTAGCTGCAGGTGTCTGCTGGGCTGGCATTCTTTGATCAGTCCTTAACCTGTGACTCCATGCTGAGCTCTGCCTCGCACAAGCATCAGGCGCTGGCCTGCAGGTCTCCAGACAATCGTCACTTTGCATTTGCCCCTCACCGGTGAGATGCACCCCCCCTTGTTGCTAAGCAGCTTCTGGTCTGTGAACTAACACCCTCACAGATTCCTTCAAGGCGAAGCCCTGCAAAACTCTTGAAACCTTTCATGTCTCTTAGCCCTATTTCCCAACAGTGAAATACTTTGGGGAACTCCGATAGGAGTTAAGGGTAATATTCTGGTTTCTCCTTTCATGATGATTTTATTTTCTCCCTTTGGCTAACTAATTTGTTAGATACAGACCTCAAAAAAGAAAAGAGAAAAGCTTTCTATAAATTTTATCATGCATTTCTTTTTTTGTTTGTTTTTTTTTTTTTTTTTTTTTTTTTTGAAACAGAGTCTCACTCTGTTGCTCAGACTAGAGTGCTGTGGCGTCAGCCTAGCTCACAGCAACCTCAAACTCCTGAGCTCAAGCGATCCTCCTGCCTCAGCCTCCCGAGTAGCTGGGACTACAGGCATGCGCCACCATGCCCGACTAATTTTTTCTATATATTTTTAGTTGTCCAATTAATTTCTTTTTAATTTTAGTAGAGACGGGGTCTCGCTCTTGCTCAGACTGGTCTCGAACCCCTGAGCTCAAACAATCCGCTCGCCTCGGCCTCCCAGAGAGCTAGGATTACAGGCGTGAGCCACTGCGCCAGGCCCATACATTTCTTATATAGATTTTATGTGCATGAAAAGTGTACTCTAGTGTAATGTTTATATTTTTCTTTTGATAAAAGGTAGTTTGCATTGTGGAAAACGTTGAATAAAAAGTACATATCATACCAGAATTCCACCACCCGCAAAAAACCTTTGTTAACTTTTTGAAGTATTTCCTTCTTGTCATTTTAAAAATTGCTTGTGTATATATAAATTCTTTTGGTTATAATCATACTTATCATTAAATTTTTTCAAAGATTTTATTTTTGTGATTTAAATTTCATCCAAGTTACAATTCTATTGTCTGACATTTAAGCATTTTTGTACTTTGTCCATGTTATAAAGAACTCCACCCTGAACAACCTTGGAATAATTCTTGGGTCACATTTTTTATTTTTGTAAGATAGATTCATCAACATTAGAATTGAGTCATTGCTATGGATCTCAGTTGCCAAATGGTTTTTCAGAAGGTCATTCTTATCTACGTGCCTGTAAGCAGTGTATCTTAGTACTTATTTTACTGTGTTCATTCAGCATTGAGTACTGTCGATTAAAAAAATATTTTTTGCCATTTGAAAAATGGTTTCTTACATTTGTAACTAGCATTTCTTTGATTACTTGTAAGTGACAGTATTTATTTTAAGATGTATTGGTTGTGACATTTCTTTGGTGAATTGCTTATTTGTGTCCTTTGCCCATTTTTCTAATAGGGTGTTAATGTATTTTTTACTAATTTGTAAGATTTCGTTCTAAAGAGTTTCTCTCTGAAGGATATTTATCCTTTGTTGTAAATATTTTTCTGCATTTTATCATTTAGTTTCCAATTTTTTAGTATTACAGTAAACATTTTAAAAGATTAGTTAGATCCATCAGTCATTTTGTGGGGGGTTTCATTTTATTTTTTCTGTAGAAATCCTTTTTTATCACTGCATTAACTGGGGCAGTTTAACAGATTTTCATTGCTTAAAAAAACTCACATGGCCCAAATGACAGTGCTTTCAAATCTGTAGTTCATTGTAGGAAAAGGGTGCATGTAGCAATATCAGTGCAGACTGCTGCCCAGGTCAGGCTTACAGACTCCAGGTGCAGTTCCAGCTATCCTCCCTTTGGGAAAGCTGTGGCTGGACACACTTTCATGGAACACCCAGGCGTCAGGAACCAAGTGGAATCTTGGCTGGACTTTCACATTTTGCTTATCTCATAGGCGTATTCTGCCACATAACCAGCCTCCCATAGCAGAGCCCTCTCAGGGTCTTACCTCTTCCACCCCACTGTTATCCGTAAACTGTGCTGACAAGCTCCAGAACAGACGGCTCCCAAACTTGTACCTGTGGTTCCAAAGCAAGAGACTGATTAATAATGTTTTATGCATTAATCAGGGGTCCATGCCTTAAAGGAATTTTAGCAAAACAGCCCAGGCTAATTCCAGATGCTTGGAATGACCCCTTATAGCACAGTCACTGAAGCACTTAAACAAACCTTGGATGGTTAGCCCTAGAATAGTTTTTTTATGGTTTCATTTTGTGCATTTAGCTTGATCCCTTCTGTAACTCACATAAGGATCAACTTAATTTTATTTACAGATCATTTTCAATCACAGTTGGCTGAATAATGTCGGGTTTGTGATACATTCTTATAGCGTGTGTATATGTACATCTGGAGTCAGTTATAAAGCCATTTAGGCTAGGTGCAGTGGCTCACACCTGTAATCCTAGTACTTTGGGAGGCAGAGGTAAGAGGATCGCTTGAGGGCAAGACTTCGAGACCAGCCTGGACGATAACGAGACCTATCTCTACAAAAAATAAAAAAGTTATTTGAGCATGATGGCGAGTGCCTGTAGTCCCAGCTACTGTAGAGGCTGAGCCAGGAGGATTGCTTGAGCCTGGGAGTTGGAGGTTGCAGCGAGCTATGATCACATCATTGTTCTCTAGCCCAGGCAACAGAGCGAGACCCTGCATCAAAAAACAAATAAATAAAGCCATCTCTTCTGTTATTGATGTCTTTCTTAATTCTCATGCCAATATCATACTGTTTTCTCTGTGAGTTATCTTTATTATACTTTTTAAACCCTTGTAAGGCAACTTGTTTCACTTTGTATTATTTTCTTAACATTCACAATTGTTAGGGTTTTTATTAGATTAACTTCTATTTAATTTTTATATTTTTGTTTAAATAATAGCAATATTTGCAAATTTTTCAAACAAAAAAGTTTTTACTATAGAAATTTGTAAAGCTGAATAGCAGATGTGTTGAATCCTGCTTTCCCAGCTGCTGCTCCCAGTTTGGAGGTTGGTGGAGGGTCCTCGCCAGTATTAAGAGCATGATACCATTTTTTTCTTTTAACAAAAATGCTGTTTAACTTAACCTGTTCTACTGTGGGCTTGTTTCCCTCAAATGTGTGTCACAGACATCCTTCTGTGTCACACACACGGCAGTAGCAACTGTGTTCTTTCTAATGGCCATTGATGTGCCCTCACTTATTAACCATTGATTAACATTAATTTTTTCTTCAATTTTTTATTCTTATACATGAACATCCTTAATCATGTGTGGGGATTTTTCTGTAGAGCAGGTTTTTAGAAATAGAATTACATTGTCTCAGAGCATATACATGTTAACTTTGAAATTAAGTTGCCCTAGACAAACTCAAATATCATGCTCCAGCCTACAGTGTGTGAAAAGCAGTTGTCCTTACATTTTGACCAAAACCGAATATTACCAGTTTTTAGTTTTTCTGTATTGATAGGCCAGCAGTGGTCCAAATTAACTTTGAAAGCCAATTTGGTGAATTACAAAATATATGTATTTTTTAATTGGGATTACCTTAAACTGAAAAATTAATTTGGGAATAAGTGAAACTTTCTTGAAGTATTCAGTTCTGTTCAGGAATATGTCCTTATTTAAACCTTTCAATCTCTGATTAAAGTGTCATGCATCACCATATATTTCTTATGGTTATTCCTAGACATTTCATATTTTGATACATTTTCTAATGCCTTTTTGTCATTACCTTATTGGTAATGACGTGTTTTACCTTATTGAATCTGTTGGTGTGATGCGTAATAGATTTACTCTTATTAAACCATCCTTAAACTCCTGGATTAAACCAGATGGATGATTGTTGAAACGGACAGGTGCATATGGTTTGCTTTATTCTATTTCATTTGTTTCTATCTGTATCGATCAGTGAGTTGGATTGTATCTTTCTGAATGTATTCTTTTTCAGGTTTTGATATCAAGATGATAGGTTTCATGAAATAAGTTAGATAGTTTTCTTTGGATCTTTTTGTGAACTGAAAGAGTTTTTATGGCAAGGAATTTATCTTAATCAGAAATTAGAAAGAATTCACTGGTTAAACTCTGGTTTCCTCCTTCTTCCTCCCCTCTTCTCTTTCTGGTAAAAGAAATTATATACTTTCTTTTTTCTTTGGGAATTTTTTTAAAGAAATATTTTAAACCTGTAGAAAATTTGAAATAATGGTACAATAAACACAAATGTACTTACTGTCTACCTTCAGCAGTGGTTCATGTTCTGCTATGTGTGCTTTTTCTCTGTGTGTACGTGGTTTTCTGAACCATTCGAAAGTAAATAGCAAACTAGTACCTCTGCAGGCACCTGCTAACTATAATATCTATATGGAAAATTAGCCATTAATATAATAATATTTAATTTAATCCATGTTCATATTTTTCCAGTTAATCTCCAATGTTTTAATCTGTTTTTTCCCCTCTTATTGGATCCAGTTAGGTTTGATGATAATATTTGGCTGGTGTCTCCTTGGTCTTTACTCTCCCTTTCCAGTGAGTGCCCACCAGATTGGGTTTGCAGGCCAGATTCACCCTACTACCTATTTCCTGTGGGCTAAAAATGGATTTTACATTTTTAAAGGACTAAAAAGCCTCAAAAGAATAATATTTTGTGATGTGAATATTATGTGAGAGTCACATTTCAGTCTCCATGAGTAGAGTTTTATTGGAACACAGCCATGTGCATTTGTTTACACATTGTATGTGGCTCCTTTTGTGCTACAGCAGCAGAGTTGAGCAGTTACAACAGGAACTCTAGGGCCTGCAGAAAACCCTAAAATATTTAATACTTGGCCATTTGCAGAAAAACTTTGGCAACCCCTGATCTGGAGCAATACCTCAACTGCCCACCCAGTTTTTTTGACAGTTGACTTTTGAAAGAGAACTGGCCCATCATCGTCTTGGAAAATGTCCCTCATTCTGGGTCTTTTTTTCTTTTAGAGTCCTTTAACTTGTTCTTCTAGTGTCATTTAACATGTTCTTCCTCTGTTTCCCCAAATTCCTGTAAACTACACGTTAGGATGGAAGGCCTGATTAGATTCACGTAAGCATTTCTGGCAGGCATGTGGGTATATGCATCTATAAATAGAAGGTTATCTTAGAGGTAATTTTAGATAACATTTTCAGTTTCTTCTGTGATTATTGGTTGAGCTTTTTTGTAGTGGTGCTTGTTTTTGTGTTTATATTTTAACATTTTTATTAGTTATAATTTTTCTTAAAGCTGTTTTACTGAAATTTTAAATTTATTATAGAATAAAAAAGCTTTCATCTGTTATGTATTTTCTCATTTCCAGTTTTGTTCGTCTCTTTTTCTTAAAGTTAGCTTTGTAAATTATCTGCTTTGTTCGATACAGTGGCTGCCCCAGGCAGTCACTTCAGAATTTCTGTCCCCACAGATTTGTTTTGCCAGATCTTGGACTTCGTACAAATATAATCAGCATGCACTCTTCAGTGTCTAGGATCTTTGCTTCAGAATAATGTTTTCATTTTTAATCAACTTTGAGATATATTTTGTACCTGTTTTATTAATAACAATATAGTTTGGACAATGTACATGCTCATGTACGTTATGACCAAGAAATAGAACATTCCCATCACCATAGAAAGCCCCTTGTGCCCCCGCAACACCACCAGCCCCAGTGCAACCAGCGATCTGCTGTCAGTCACTGCAGGTTAGGTTTGCCTTTTCTAGAATTGCATGATGAAGTGCAATCTCTTCTGCCTGTGGATTCTTCTACTCAGCATAATGTTTTTGAGATTTATTCATACCGTAGTTTCTTCCTATTGCTGAGTGGAATCTGTTGCATGGATATGCCACAGTTGTTTGTCCACTTTCCTCTTGATGGCCGGTTCTGTTTGTGTTTTTGGTTATTACAATTAAGACTGCTCTGAACATTGCATATAGGTCTTTTTGTAGAAACCAATTTTCCTTTCTTGTTGGTGAAGACCTAGGAGTGGCTGGGCCATAAGGGAGATGAATGCCCAACTTTATAGGAAACTGTGTAAGAGAATCTCATTCTATCTTTAATGTTTGGCTGCTGACAGCTTTTGAACCCCTTCCCTCTTCTCCTTCTGTCCCACCCCGTAAGCTGATAAGAAGGCCCAGGTGCCCCCTCTTGTGGCGCCAGTAGGAAGTTTCCATGTGCACACCTGCCCTGACGCAAGCCCCACCCTCGGAAACATCCACCGAAGCCCCCAAGCCGTCCTTTCCCTCCCAGTTCCCTCCCTGGTTGAACTAGCCTGGGAAGTCTGCCCTGCTCTCCTCAGAAAGCCTCATCATGTGAGTCATAAATCTTCCCATACCCTCTTGCTGCATGTATACTGTCCCAGTCTGAACATCCAAACCGAATTTTGTGGGGGAGTCCATCCTGTCTCTATGGGCCACCACAAAATAAACAGCCCAAGAGTTCTCCACAGAGAACTGGGCAGTGGGTGAGAGTTTCAGTTCACCTCTTCACCAATAACTGGTAATTATCAGTCTTTTTTTATTTAATCGGTTTAATAATATCTCATTGTGGTTTTAATTTGCATTCCCTGATGGTAATGATGTTGAACATCTTTTCAAGTGCTTATTGGCCATTTGAGTATCTTCTTTTTGTGAGATGTCTGTTTAAGTCTTTTACTCATTTAAAAAAATTACTTTATTTCATAATAGTTTTAGGTTTATAGAAGAGTCGTGACTGTGTACAGAGTTCCCAAATACCTCACCCAGTTTCCCCTATTATTAACATGTTACATGCATGTAGTACGTTTGTCACAGTTAATGAACAGTGTTAGCAAAACCCGTAAACACAGATGTTTCTCCATTTATTTAAGTTTTTTTCTTTCTTTCATCAGTATTTTGTGATTTTCAGCATACTGGTTGTGAATATATTTAATAAATTTACACTTAAGTATTTGGTTTTGATTGATTTTCATGTGTTTATCTTTTATCCTGCTGAAGTCACTTAGTTCTAGGAGGTTTGGGGGTTTTTTGTGGATTGCCTGGGATTTTCTACATAGACATTCATGTTACCTGCAAATAAAGACAGCATTATTTCTTCCTTTTCAACCTGTGGGGCCCATTCTTACTTCCTTTCGTCCGTCCCTCTTCCTTCCTTCCTTCCTTCCATCTGTCTTATTGCAATGACTAGGACTTCAGTACTGTGTTGAATGAGAGTGCGGAGAGTGACCTCCTACATTGTTCTTGATATTTTCACAGTTTTTTTGGTTTTTTTTTCATGATTGGCTGTTGAATTTTGTCAGATGCCTTTTAGTGTCAATTGATATCATCAAATGAATTTTATTCTTTACCCTTTTGATATAGTGGATTACATTGATTAATTTTTTTTTTTTTTTTTTTTTTTGAGACAGAGTCTCACTGTGTTGCCCGGGCTAGAGTGAGTGCCGTGGCGTCAGCCTAGCTCACAGCAACCTCAAACTCCTGGGCTCAAAGCAATCCTTCTGCCTCAGCCTCCCGAGTAGCGGGGACTACAGACATGCGCCACCATGCCCGACTAGTTTTTTCTATATATTTTTAGTTGTCCCATTAATTTCTTTCTATTTTTAGTAGAGACGGAGTCTCACTCTTGCTCAGACTGGTTTCGAACTCCTGAGCTCAAACAATCCGCCCACCTTGGCCTCCCAGAGTGCTAGGATTACAGGCATGAGCCACTGCGCCCGGCCCTTCCCCACTTTTAAATATCGTTGGTTTGAGTATTCGATGCTGGTATAGTATTTTAGTCATCAAATGTAATTTTCAAAACTCACAAGGAGGATAGTCAATTGTATATATCCATATATCTGGCCTTTCTGCTATTTCTCCCCTCTACGCATGGTCCCACATTCATCCTTTTATAATTTCCTTTCTGCTTAATAACTTTATATAGCCATTTTTCAAGGATTGGTCTGCTAGTCACAAATTCCTATACTTTTTTTCATTCTTCTGAGAATGTATTTCCTTCTTCATTTCCAACGGTTAGTTTTGCTAGGTATAGAATTCACATTTGACTGTTCTTTTCTTTAAACACTTGAAAAATGTTGGGCTACCTCCTCTGAGTTCCATGATTTCAGAGGAGAAACATACTGTCATTTGAATGTGTGTGCCCCTACAGATATTCTACCTTTCATTCTGGCTGCTTTCAAGATTTTGCCTTTGTTTTTAGTGTTCAAAACTTGAATTGGTGTGGACTTCTTTGGGTTCACTTTGAGGTCTGCTCAGCTTCTCAAATCTGTAAATTTCTATATTTACTAAATTTGAGAGGCTTCAGTCACTATTTCTTTGTGCACTCTTTCAGCCCTTGTCTCTTTTGGGACTTGGCATAAACATTGGGCCTTTTGTCATTGTCTCGTGTGTCTGTTTCCAGCTATTTTCTCTCTGTTGTTTAGTCAGAGTGAATTCTGTTGATTGGGCCTTAGTTTCTCCATTATCTCCTCTGTCATCTCCACTTTTACTGTTGAGCCCATCCAGAGAGTTTTTAATTTCTGTTACTGTATTTTCAATTCTCTAATTTCCATTTGATTCTTGTTCAGTTTCTTTGCTGAAACTTTCAGTTTTTTTGTTTGTTGCCATAGGATTTGTAGTGGCTTTTAGTAAGGCTTTTAATAATTTGTTGAAACATTTTAATAATGGCTGCTTTAAGATACAAGTCAGATAGTTCCAACATCGGATCCATTTCAGTGTACGTGTCTTTAGTTGTCTTGTCACATTAAAATTATAATATTCTTGGTTCATGTAATGACAGGTTATATTCTCTTGTGTCCTACATATGTGGTTGTTATGTTAAGAGACTGGGCCCCATGTAGCATTTTTATTTTCACACGCAGTACTCCTGTTTAGGATTAGTGGTGCTGGCCCACTTTGTGGGCTGTGGTTCCAATGACAATTTAGTTTCAGAGCCTTCATGGTACTATTTTGGTCTGCTTGGTTTATCTGGTGCCCTGGGACTCCGCCTGATCCCTCCTGGCACCCACTTGAGGGAGTAGGCGTGCTGCCCCAGGCCGGCCACCTGCTGTGACTGGGCCTGGGGAGGCTGTTTTGGCTTGTGTGTGGGGGAATTGCTTATTGGGGGAGGGTATCCTTTGCGGGGCTTGCCTGGCTCCACATTAGTTTTGGGTGTGGGAGAAGAGCATCAAACCAGGCAGAATTGTCCTTGCCAGTAACCTCCAGCCACCTTGATGTTTTCGATAAAAGAGGGGCGGTTGGCCCAGACCCTCGGGGAAAGAGAGCCCCTCTGGGCCATTGTAGTCAGTGAGCCTGCCTGTCCCCCTGCCGGGGCTGCTATAGGTTTACCTCCTTCAATCTGGGGGAAGAATGACCTTGCCTGGTTGCCTTATGCTGCTAGATTGGGGGTTGGAAACCCTGGGCCTGGGTCACCTTTCCGTTGGGTGGGGGTCTAGTGAGACACCCTGCTCTACTGTGTCATTCCCGTGTGCCAGGGTTCCTCACAAGTCCATCTTTTTCTTTCCACATTTCAGAGTGCTTTGATCGTCTCTTGTCTCTCGCGCTATTTCTGGAGTTTGGGTTATAGGAGAGAATGCTGTGTTCTCTTCTTTAGCCAGAAATCCTTATTGGTGGTTTTGTATTGGAATGTGTTAAAGAGAACTGGCATGTTTGCGATGTCGAATCTTTCTTTACAAAGTAGGGTATGTCGCTCTCTGTTGAGCAGGTAGTATTTATGGTACCTGCTTCCTTGGGTTGTACTGCAGAGTGCAGTTAGGGCAACCAGAGCATCGAAAGTGGTGCCTGGTGTGGGGAGCACCTGGAAGCATTCGCTTGTGAAGCTATTCCTTGTTTGCTTGGGTAGCATGTTAAAGCTTTTTCATTTTGTCTTTTAAATGAAGTTCCCGCACATTTCTCATTAGATTTATTCCTATTATATCCTTTTTAAATTTTTATTATTATACAAATAGGAGCTTCCCATCTATTACATCTTCTGCCCAATTTTTTGGTTCTATCTTATGTGAAAAATGTTTTAATACCTTTTTAAATGTTGCCTTCCTAAAGGAGTTTCAACTTGTCTATTTAAGAGTAGGACCTGTAATTGAGCTCCAGAAATCAAAGAAGGAATGAATGAGTCAACAAGCACCTCCTGTGGGCCTGATGCTGTTTTGGGTTTTACTTTTATTTTAATTTCTATACTTTATAGAATCTAAGATTTTCCCTAGGTGTGTTACACGGTTGTGTTGTGTCGAACTTACTTCAAGACTCTTTTTCCTATATGCTGTTATCAAGCCAGGGCTTTTTTTTTTTTTTTTTGAGAGAATCTCGCTCTGTCACCCCAGCTAGAATGCAGTGGAGTAATCATAGCTCACAGCAATCTCTAACTCCTGGGCTCAAGTGATCCTCCTGCCTCAGCCTCCCAAGTAGCTGGGACTACATGCGCATGTCACCATGCCCAGCTAATTTTTCTATTTTTGGTACATACAGGGTCTTGCTTTTGCTCAGGCTGGTCTCAAACTCCTGACTTCAAGCCATCCCCCTACCTCAGCCTCCCAGGGTGCTGGGATTACAGGCGTGAACCACTGCGCCCGGCCAAGCCAGAGCTTTTCTATTTACTCTTTGAACTGTTGGTTTCAGGGACTCACCTGCCAGCCTGTGCCTGCCACCTCTGTGTCTCTCTCATCTAGAGTGTCTGTTAATAGCTCTTTGCTAAGTGGGATTTTGAAATAAAGTATGGAAGTATAGGTTGGATCCATTTACTAAACAGATGTTGAAATACTAACAATTTTTTTAGAAAGCCTTTGTAAGTGCAGAACCCTTTTGGTATGTATGGTAAGGGGAACAGCAAGACTGAGGTTTGGAGTGCAGAGCACACAGCCTGCCTGGGCAGGTGGTCCTGGTGGCTCACACAGGCCCCATTCACAGAGGAGCCTTTGGATGTTCTTTTCTCAGAGGAGCTCTACGGCGACTTTGAAGACCTGGAGACAGGAGACATGCACAAGGGAAAATCCGGCCCAGATACCAAGGTATGACTTTGCCATAGCCGGCTGTTGGCTCAAGAGGCATATATTGAGAAATGCAAATCTTACCTGTTATCTGTGAAGATCATAGACCGGATAGATGGATTCCTTCCTTAAAGTGTGGAGATGCGGGGACAAATAAAAGATTATTTATTTGTTATTCTTGGTCTTTTGATGACACTTACTTGCCCTACTACCCCTTCTTGCCATACTCATTTACCACATTTCTTATGATTTTTTATTCATGGAAATTTTAGCCCCTGGGTCTTCCTCTCCACAATTCCTTTCACCATCATCTTCCTCTTCGTACATTTAACTGTCATTTAAAAAGCAAATTCCCTGTTCTCCCTAATACTTATTTAGAACAGTATCTGGGAACATCTGAGCCGAGGACACTTACTATTGTTTTTATTCCTGTTTGACATTCCCGGCCAGATTAAGGGTCGGCAGTTAATCGTAATGCAGGTGTCTGTCTCCTGCAGCAATTCCATTTTATTTAGAGATAAAGGCCGTGTTTTGTTTTATTCAGTATGATCATAACTGAGATTATTGCAGCTCAGATAGAACTTTTAAAATCTGCTTTAATGATAAAACATCTTCATAAACTTTACAAAATTTTCTTTTTTGGAAATTTAAGATCGAAGATGTAGAGAAAGAAGTTAAGGAAGAAATTGACCGCGAAGAAGAGGAAAGTGTCAAGAAAAAGCATTTAGATAAGAAGAGAAAACTGAAGGAGATGTTCGATGCAGAATATGATGAAGGAGAAAGCACATATTTTGATGATCTTAAAGAAGAAATGCAGAAACAGGCACAGGTAAGAAAACTCAGTTCCTCTTAGTCTCTTGTCAAGGCTATAACAGACCTAACTTTGTTTGGGTCTCTGTTTCTGACCTGCTTCTGTGCCTTCCATCCTGACTCCCTGGTCGAGATGCATGTGAGTGTGTTTATTCATACGGTGATCTAATTGCTCCTTCAGTCAGAAGTTCACCAGAAAAATATCATTACCTATTTCTTATACCAAGCATTAGGTGCAGATGAAGCAAAAATGACTAAGCCATGGTGGTCACTTTTGAGGATCTCACAGTATAGTGACTTGAGACAGTGTGTTATTCACTTCCCTGTAAACGTTGGCTTCACATCCAGCTGCTGCTCCCTGATTTGTGGCCTGTGTGGCTTACGCGCATACCAGTGCTCTCCAGGGAAGTTTTCTGAAAACCCTTCTTGGTCAGAGTTCAGAAGGACATACTGAGCGTAAGGTCAGACGGGGAGATACAGGGAGATGGTGAGGCCTTCCTGCCTGGGGGTGCTGAGCAGGCTGTTTAAGGTGATGATCCCACTGTGAAGGAGACACAAAGATGTGTTTGCAGTTGATAGTGAGTGTCTGGGTTGCGCTTTGTTAGTGGGGCCACCGAGCATCTCGGAGCATCTCGCGGAGCAGAACTGATGTGGGTGAGAGCTGGACCATACAAATTAAATATATGATTTGTGAAAATGTGGTTGAAAGGCTTTGCTCAACCTGGGCCTTCGTCTAGTCAAAGAAGTATCTCCCGATTAGTCATTAACTTAGTGGTTACAAGTCTGTGTTGATCTTTGACAGACATGAATGAAAAATGTAAAACTAGTTCTGAAGTCTTTGCTTCAGCCCATTTACAATTTAAGGTTACCTAGAGCCTTGTGGGCCATTGTAAAAGACTTTGAATTTTCACTCAGTGAGGGGGGCCCTTGGGCAGTTTTGAGCAGAGGCCAGATATTCATGATGGGCTTCCCTTTGAAAGGATTGCTCTGGCGAAAGTTCAGTCACGTGGCGCCAACCAGGGAGGTAGCAGTAGAGGTGAGACAGCGTCACATCTGGATATACTTTATTTGGAAGCTAAATCAGTAGGATTTCCTAGTGGAGTGAGTGTGGGGTGTGACAAGTAGAAGTTACTGGAAGGATGGGTTGCCATCAGTTAGGTAGGAAGGCATCTAGTTGGTGCAGCCTTGTCTGGGAAGATGATCTGTGGGGTCAGGTAGGTTTGAGGCATGTTCAGACAAGTGGATGCCAAGTCTGGAGAGAGAGGTCTGGCCAGGGACTCGGATGCACTGTCCGCATTGCATAGATGGCTACGTAAAAGCCCCGAGGTGGCCCAGGGAGTGAGTGCAGAGGGCAGGCGGAGCAGAACTGATGTGGGTGAGAGGAGAGAGCAGCAGTGAGGCCTGAGCAGTGCCCGAGAGGGAGAAGAAATCTCCAGAGAATGCCAGGCATGCTGGAAGCCGGCTGTAGAAGGAGGTGAAACATCCTTCAGTTGTTACCACGATGGAGACAGAACTAACCACTGGAGTAGGAAGGTGGAGGCCTTTGGTGCCTTGGCAAGCATTTTCGTGGAGCGGTGAGTGAAAGTCCAATTCTCGTGGATTTAGGAGAATGGGAGCAAAGGAACTGGAGACTGCTACCGCAGAGAACTTCTGTGGGGTTTGCTGCAGAGGGAAGCAGAGAAATGGAGCAGTAGTTGATGGAGGAAGTGGAGTCAAAGAGGTTGTTTTAGGGTGAGAGAAATAACAGAGGGAAGGTCTTTTGGGATAAAGGCCAACAAGAATGGTTGGTATGTCGTGTGCAGCTTTAGTCTGGCAGTAAGTAGTGGCGTGGATAAATGATCTAAGCCAGAGCTCCCAGGTAGAACTCTGCCTTATGGACACGCATATCCGTGCTGTCCAGTATCGCAGCCACTGGCCACATGTCGATGTTGACCACTCGCAGTGTGGCAAATGTGATTGAGGAACTGAATTTTAGATATTATTTAATGCTAAGTTAAGTAGCCGCACGTAGCTACCCTGTTTGGCAGTGCAGAGTCTGGATACAGGTGCGAACCTGGAGCAGGATTGACAGTGGAGGTTCTTTCGGTTTTCAAGTGAGTTAGGAAACAGGCATCAGCTGAGAGTGGGGATGAGGGAGGAGCTGTTGGGTGTTTAGAGACGGGAAAGTGTGAAATAATTGTTTGGAGAGTAAGAAAAGGAGGCATGGACTGGGGAAGCTTTGAGTGTGGACATTCAGGGCTCCTCTCAGGGCTGTTTCCATTTGCTGTATGTTGGAACAACAGAGAAGAAAACAGTTGGGACATATTCTGAACAAACTGTAGGGATAAAATTTATATAAAATATAAAAACAATTTACATTATTTTTAATAGGTTACGGCTAAATAATTCTGTCCCTGGTTTATTTGGAAGTACTCATTTTTTAATATTAATCTTATGTTTATTAAAAATATCGACATTACAAGTTTTCCCCCCTCTTATATACAGCTTAATCGGGCAGAATTTGAAGATCAAGATGATGAAGCAAGAGTTCAATATGAGGGTTTTCGACCTGGGATGTACGTCCGAATTGAGATTGAGAATGTTCCCTGTGAATTTGTGCTGAACTTTGACCCCCATTACCCAATTATCCTGGGTGGTCTGGGCAACAGTGAGGGCAATGTCGGATATGTGCAGGTAGGTGCCCTGTGCTGCATGTTTGGCAGCTGAGGGTCTTTGGATGTGCCCTCCACCGGGCCTCTTACTGAACTCTCTTCTTCCCTCAGGTGCGTCTGAAGAAACATCGCTGGTATAAGAAAATTCTCAAGTCCCGAGACCCAATAATTTTTTCTGTAGGATGGAGGAGGTTTCAGACCATCCCACTTTATTATATCGAAGACCACAATGGAAGACAAAGGCTTCTAAAATATACCCCACAGCACATGCATTGCAGAGCAACCTTTTGGGGTAAAATGTGATTAGAACAACTTGCTTGTAGGTTAATTTAAACCTTTAGACTGTGTCATTATAGCTTTGCTCTTTTCCTTTCATGAAATCCCAATTCATAAGATTTTTCTGTCTTTTGGGGGGTGGGGAGTGTTGAAGTAAATATATGTAAGACAGAATCCAGAATTTGTGGTTTATTGTATTTCCTTTTTTCCTGTTTTCTTTAAGGTCCTGTCACTCCGCAGGGAACTGGATTCTTGGCAATACAGTCTGTCAGTGGCATGATGGTAACTGCCTTGGATGATTTATTTTATAGACTGTGTTTTGGAAATATATCTTGAATATGGATTATTATGTACATGAAACTTTAAGCTGAAAATCACACATTTTTAATGTGTAATATAAAGTAAATTTCTTTTTGCTTTTAATCTTCCTGTATCCTTGTAAGTAGGGCTTGGGAGTAGCTATGGTGAAGTAGGAGCATTTCAATGATACTGAAGATAATTTATTGTGCATTTTTTGCACATATGTAGCTAAGAAAGTACTTATGCGGTGTTCATCATGTGCTAAGCACTATACTGGGTACTGAGGATGCGGCCTAGACCAGCTAGACATGAGTCTACCCTCCTAGTCATGCTGGCTTAGCAAAGAACGTTCACTCATCTTCATTTGACCCGTCAGAGCAAGATTTATTGGCCCCATGTAACAGAGAAGAAAACAAAATAATGAGCAGATGGAATTTTCCCTGGAGGGCCAAAATTTAATTTCTTAAACATTGCAACTGTATTTTTATTTTCCATTTCATTCCAAATAGATTGTGAAATTATGTTCTTATGAAATCACTCTCAGGAAAGTACTCAAGTCATCATTAGTTTGCCTTACCAGTATTGAAATTTTAGATTGCTTCTGTTAAAATACTATGTTTCATGTTCAAATGTTCTCTCTTGTTCTTTCTTAACTGATTGTAAGTGAAGTGCACTTTGGTAATTTATTGCATCACAGAGAATTATAGTTTTTGTCTTGCTGATACTATTCCTATATTCAAATTTTGGGGTTCCTTTTAGCCTGATTTCCGGATAGCTGCCACAGGTGTTGTCCTTGATCTGGATAAGTCCATAAAAATTGTGAAGAAATTAAAGCTAACTGGTTTTCCACATAAAATTTTCAAGAACACTTCATTTATTAAGGTCTGTATATCTACATATTCACGTATTTATAAATGTACATATTGTTAAAGGAGGAATGAAATACTCTAAATTATGGGTCTAATGTTTTTAGAAAAATATTTGAAATCTTTTATAAACTGAATCTTTAATATTTTTCATTTACTTTTTTGTGTTGCTCTCTGTGTTACTTAAATATGCTGAAAAATCTTAAGGTGAAGTAAAACATATTTAATAATTGAGGCTATTACTTATTGCTCCCATGTGAAGCTGCCACAGAACTGATATTGTAAATGTATAATTTTATCCACTGGGTTTTATTTCCTACCTTTTTGGTTTGTGTTAAGAAAGGGGAAAAAAACATGTGTTTAACCATTCAGTAGAAAAATAGACAAAGCAATTTATAGAAAACTTGGCAATAGTAGAGTGAAATGGACACACTGTTCTGCAGTATTTTGGGAGATTAGTTTGAGCAGCTTTTATTGAAAATTTCATTAGGGGGGATGTTTCCATTAAAAACAGAGTTAAGATCATAAAATGTTCTTTCAGTATAATGTAATAATACCACTGGCATTTGTCTATCTCTTTTTACTTTATGAGTGCATGCACCTAAGTAATTGGATTTGAGCTGCAGTCCAACCTGTGAGATGCCAGCAAAGGCTACCTAGGCCAGTTCAGTCTAATAAATATCTCTTTGACTTTCTCTTCTGCAGAGATACCCGTGACGAGTATGCCAATGAGCCCACAGTAGAGTCTTGATTAATGTTATTTTGGGGAAAATAAAATAGAGTTGTATTCTTTTTGAGGTACTCCTTTCACTTTTAGGGGGCAAAATACATTTTGATTATTATACCATCCTTAAATTAGTTGTTTTTTAACCAAGGATACGTTTATGAAAATAGAGGTAAAGTGTGTGATTCTATGTGTATGTGTTTTATTTTTATGTGCCATAGGGAATGTTTAATTCTGCCTTAGAAGTGGCCAAATTTGAAGGTGCTGTGATTCGAACCGTCAGTGGAATAAGGGGACAGATCAAGAAAGCACTGCGGGCTCCGGAAGGAGCTTTCCGGGCCACCTTTGAGGATAAGTTGC
>CAUYSK010127580.1:0-16841 GCA_963575035.1 Avahi laniger
GTGTGTGTGTGTGTATTGCTGGCAGGACCAGTTCCTATCATGTTCTTCTGTTTTTTCTTCTCCCTCTTTCTCCTTTTGTCTCCTCCTTCTTCTCTTCCTTTTCATTTTTCTTCTTCATCTTCTTCTCTTCTTCTTCATTCTGAGTTTTCAGAAAATTACCGTTTAATTTTCTATTAAAAAATCCAGCTTTTCTACTCTAAAAAATTCTGTTGGTATTTTCTTAGGGTAGCATTTCATTTACAAGTTGTTAGTAACTTAGGAAGAACTGAAACTATCAAAGGACATCTGTTTAAGTCTTCTGTGTTTTTCATAATTTTTTAAAAATATGTAATAAAATTCTGTAAATTTTTGGTATGCTTATGCTTATTCTAAGATTTTATTATTCATTTTTGTTATTGCTATTATAGATAGTATGCTTTTTCTCTTTCTTTTAAATATAAAAGCTATTGGTTTCTTTATATTAATGTCGTATTTCATTGTTTTACTGAGTTACCTTGCTGTCGGTAGTTTTCCCCCTTAATCTTCAAGGGATTTTCAGGTATTTAATCTTCAAATAATGATATCTTTATCATCTTTTAAGTTTTTTCATGTCACATGTTTATCTCTTTTTACATTGACTGATGCTTCCAGAATAGTTAAATAATGGTAGTGACTGTGACCTTTCTTGTCCTTTTCCTAATTTTATTTACAATGATACTAATATTTCTCTATTAAACATGATACTGAGTTTGATGTTTATAAATGTCCCTTCTATTCCTACTGTGTTGATTGTTTTAAAGTAAACAATAGTTGTTGAATTTGTCAAATGTCTTTTCAACATCCATGAAAATAATCATATGATGTATTTGTATATATTATGATCAAAATTAGTAGGATTTCTTTAACAAATTATCCTTATATTCCTTGAATAAACCACTCTTTAGCCATGATGTTATTTTTTTAATGTACTGCTATATTCTATATGCTAATATTTTATGTAGAATTTTTGCATTTATGTTCTTCATGAGATTAGTCCATGGTTTGTATATGTGTATATGCTGTATTTTTCACAGGTATGAATACATATTACACTTATTTCATACATACAATTTGGAAGTTTACCCTTTTTTTTCTTTTGTACTCTGGGATATTTTAAATCAACTTTGGAGTTAGCAGGTATTTAAAAATTTGATACAGGTTCCTGTAAAACCATTTAAATATAATGCTTTTTAGGATACTCTTAATACTTTTTCCATTTCTCTGAGGCAAGTGGTCAGGTTAGAATGTCAACTCTTTCTAATGTTCCTTTACATAAATTATCTTTTCGTATAACATTATTTATTTTATCCCACTTTACAAATGTATTGAATAAAGTTGAGCAAAGTAGTCTCTTATTATTCTATTAACTTCCTTTTTTCTGTTTTATTTCCCTCCTCTTTGCTACTTCATATATTTTTACCTTATTCCTTTTGCCTTTGCTATATCATTTAGTAACATCTATTTTGTTACTTTGTTTTATTTCTGATTTTAGAATAGTAGTACAATTTTCTAACTCACACTGTCTTTATGAATATCTGTTATGTTTTCTCATTTTTTATGAAATATTATATTTGTTCCATTTTCTTCCTTATTTATTCAAGTATTTCAGCTATAAATTTTTCCCAAAGTAAGGCTGCATTTGTGTCCCATGAGGTTTGATATAGAGTGTTTTCATTATTATTTTATAGTATCTTGCAATTTGAGGTTTTTATATTTTCTGATTAAAAATAATTTCTCATGTGATTGCATTTTTATCAGACAATATTTTATGTAGTATTTCTACTCTCTGGAATTTATACAAGTTTTGTTTTTTGGACAAATAATCCATTTATTTAGAGTTATATGTACACTTGTAAAGAATATGTATTTTCTATTTTGGATACAGATTTTAATATATATCAATTATATCTCCTTCAATATTTATGTTTTTTTTAGGTTCTGTATATTTATTTTCACCCTCTTGACCTGTCATAAATTGAATTAGTAAACTAAACTCTTGTGTCAGTACTGCATTTTAAAATCTTTTTCTGTAATTTCAGCTATAGGAATGCTACTATTCTACCATTTAAGGCATCTTCACTGTTATATCTTCTTTGTGATTTGCAAACTTCAGTACAATAAATTTGCTCTTTTTGCTTCTTTGCTTGAACTTTATTTTGTCTTCTATTAAGAGTGCAAATCTTGCTCTCCTTCCATTGCCAATTTGCTTGGTATTTTGAATAAAATGCAATTTCACATACTTCATATGCCATCTTCTAAGATTATCTATGATTATATCATTCCTAATTTTATAATTTTATATTTTGTCTCTTTCTCTTGCTTGTCTGGAAGTTTATTTTTCCCCCAAAGAAGCTGCTCTTGAATGTGCATGGATACTATATCCCTGCCTAAATATAATCACATATTTTATCAAATATTTTCTTTAGTGTGTTTCTATTACTTCTTTATACTTACCTATTGTTAAGCTCAACTCTTTAAATATCAGTGTACTGTATTTTCATTTTTTGTTTACATTTTTTGGTAAAAATGTTTATGTATATTTTAGGGATAAAAAGCTTAAGCCCTCTATGATTTGTTTCCTAAAGTAATTTTTGGTTTTTTGTTTGTCTTAAATACAGTATATTCCTTGTTTGTCTTTTTAGCATTATATTCTATTTCTGTATGTTACAAGATTTTTCAAATATTTAATTTACCTTTTGTTGTTTATAGTTTGTTTGTTGTTGTTTTAAGATAAAGTTTGCAAAAGAATCTCTTACTTGGGACTATTATTTGCCTGAAAACTGGGTGGATCAATTGTCATTGTTTTGATTTTGGGTTCCCTTCTCAGATTTTAAGCTTGTTTGCTTGCTTCCTTCCTTTCTTTATTTCCAATAATATGAAGGGAATGAATGATTTGATTTTGTAGCTAATATCACTGGGTGAATTAATTGACTACAATTTGGCACTATATTCCATACTGAGGATGAAAAAGGACTCAAAATTCCACTCTTTCGTCTTCAAAGGTATTACAGATTATTGTTTCTTGCCAGGTTTGTCTAATTTCTAGCAGTGATTCAGATTTCTCACTTTTTTGGTATATCTTTGTTCATTTTAATCAGACAAGAAATGGCTGGGGAGATTCCTTTGCTCAAGTTACTAGTTCAAGAAAATTCTATTTAGAGTCTTGATGTAGTGACTGGAAAATATTGAGTGTTTAATAAATGGTATTTGTTATTATTAATTTATTTTACCAATGTTCTTATTTCATACCTGATTATATTCCAGTCAGACTGTGCTATTATTTAAAATTCCATTTATGACTACAGAAATTATAAGATCTTTTTGTTGTTGTTTCAACTCCATGTTTTTTCTATTTTCTTTTTTGCTTTTACACTAAAGTACGTTTCCTCACCACTGTGGCTGTTGTCTTTTTTTGGATTCTGGCTCCACTAACCGTATTCATTCATTCATTCTCCATACTCTGTCTTTTCGCCTAATCATGGTGCTTTCCAGGTGACAAGAATGAAGCAGCCTCACAACAATCAGTGAATCCTTCATTCACTTCCTCCCTTCTCAGTCTTCCCAGTTTCTGGAAGTCTTCTTCACCTTTACATAATGTCAGATCTTTAACCTGATCCAAAACAAATAATCTTATGTTTTGTTAATTTCCTCAAGTCATATAAACACAGTATAGCCCGTATCGACAAGAACCCACTTTTATCTCTGTAGTGTCTTTGGTGTCTTCACAGGGCTTTCAAGCTGAAAGACATCATAGACAGAGACCAGCCCCACACCATCATTTTGCAAATCTCAGTCTGGAGGCAGTGAGACTGACTTGTGCAAAAAGTGACTTATACAAAGACTATCCAGTTTGCATAATTTTTTTGGAATTTTCTGAAATATTTTAAACACTTCAAGATCAATTTTTATATTATCGTCTAAATCTCCATCCATAAGCCTAAAAATTCTACCCAGGTTGCAAGTATTTTTGTAAAGAAGATCTTTCTCTACCAACTTAAATAGCTTTCTTTTTAAGAGTCGTTGGTATTATTCTGGGCATGGAGTCAGGATTAACGCTGTAGTTTTAAAGACTTCGTGTTTGAATCACATAAAGACCCGTGTTTCTCTTTTGTGCTTAAGCGAGCATATCTAGTACCCTCTCACATTACACAAAGAGAACTGACAGAAGTGTATTGAATACAAAAGCAAGTGCTAATGATTCATAAAACTATCTGGATGGCTAGAATTTAAGATAATGTCAGACATAGAAAATATGTTTGTTGAAGTTATCCCAGATGTGTATGCTTGCAAAGATTATACATACATACAGAAATTCCACGCATGTGCGCCCTACATGCATGTGCATGCACACCACATACTCACATATATAGGACAAAACAGATACAGCTGGAAAACAATGAAAATGTCTTGTCATTGCTTAAGTTTGTGTTTGTGAGATTTTAAATAAATCACACTTCATTAATCTCTGTCCTTGTTCACTCTTTTCCCAAAGATAATTATATATTGACTTAGTCTTTATTTCATTAATGTTACAGTTTTAACTGGATGGGTAATCTCATTCTAAATACTTTCAAAGTAAATGTTTTGGTGCAAAAATGATTGATATGCAGCAATCACTTTAAGATTATTTGCAGTTATCACAGGATTCCTAACACTCTACTTCCAATTAATTGGGATCTTAAAATGATTTTCAAACAGATAGGATTTTAAAGAAGTTTTTTTTTAAACTTCCCACTCAGCACATTTGCATAGCAAGCACTTCTGAAGAAATTTATAAATGTTTCAATCTTTTCTTTTCTAACATCATTATACATGACTTCATGACAAGTGCAAATTTTTCTCCTTGTTCTTTGGGAAGTACCAATCAGACATGGATTTGAGTGACATCTCTTTTAATAAAGAACAAAGGAAAACGACAACTCAAATAATCTAAAACCCTGACTTGTTATTGTCACAATAATTGCCTGAGCTTTAAAAAAGAAACGGGCCATTAATGGTACAATGTAAATAATTACGTAGGCTCTGCCACGATTAGCTAGCACGGTGGCAGAATTTTCCAGTCAAAAATAAAGTATTTTTAAATATCTAAAAAAGAACTCTGAAATATCAATTCTAAGAATGAAAACTGTGACACCCAATACTGGTATGCTCAGAACAGTGATAATTAAAATTAGGATTCTGTATTTTCAACAAAAAATATTTATAAAGAAAACATTGAAGTTGTTTTCTATGTCTCTTAATCTTAAATTCACTACAAAGTGCCATCCTAGCAGTTGAGCTGTGTCAAAATCAAAATGGCACATCATGGGATTCTAGACATTCCTGCTAAAACAAGTTCCATTTTTTTTATGAGCCATTTTATAATCATTATTGTCATTGGTGTAATAGATTATATTTTTGCTCACTTATTCTATGCTAGTCATTGTTCTGAAATTTTTTACATTTTTGATTTCACTGCTTTCTCACAACCACCCTGTGGAATAGCTACCATTATTATGCTCAATTTATGAATGTGAGAAATACGATTTGGAGAATATAAATAACTTGGCCAAAGTCACTTAACTAGTATGAGACAGAAGTGGATTTGAGTACAAACCAATCTCAATTGCCTTCAAAATTCATCCCTAAAATAGTATTTTTTCCCTTCTATTTTATTATACAATGTTTGAAAACATAAAATTCAGTGGTTACATGACATTTCATCATTTACCCATATAGTTCCTTAATCATTCTGATATTTCCTTAGGGAATTTTGCCAGGAGCAGTATTACTGGTTGAAATTAATTAACTTTTTAAAAAGTTTTGATGAATATTTGCCAAATTGCTTTCAGAAATTTATATTACTACCAGCAGCATAGGAGAGTATTCTTTTTATTTCCATCTTGCTCATATGGGTATTTTTTTTAAAATTTTGTTTACTTGATAGGCAAAGAATTTCCTATTTTTTGTTGGCTATTCATTTTTAATAGAATATTATATATGAAAATAAAAATAAATGCATTAACATTAAATTGTTGGCAGTTAAAAATACCTCTCAACATGTATTATTATCTTATTGGTATTTATTAGTTATTTCAACATTCAATGACCTCATTCTGTTTGCTATAAATTCTGTAAGGTTCTGAAGTTCAACATAAATCAGGCCCAATTCCATCCTTGAGGAGGCTTGGGAAGAAGCATTATGAGAGCATAAAGAGGGAAAGTTGCTATTGAGCCCTGAAGAGCTCCTCATTCTGGCCTATGCAGTCCAGGAGAACTTCATGAAAGGGGTACATTTGCATTCTGCCTTGAAGGGTGAATAAGAATTTGTGAAGTAGAGGTATATAAGAGTATTTCAGGGAAAACATAGAATATAACCAATGTGAAGAGGCATGTAAAAAAAAGTCAAATTCAAGGAATGGTAAGATACTACATTTTTAACTAGAGAATCAAATGAATGTTCTAAGAACTACAAGAAATGGAGTATGAAAGATTATGTAACAAGGCAATGAAAAGCCGTTTTGTGTGTTAGAATGAAATATCAATAAATGGAATCACTATTTAATTGTAATAAATAATTTCAGACTTGACAAGTCATTTAAAAATTACATTCATAATTAGAAATTCAAGACCTGCTTATTTCTTTTAATGACTACAATTTTGTAGCAAACTATTTTAAAATATCGTGATGATGATAATTAGTACCTTCTATAAATGATTTAAAATCTTCTGTTTAATAACTACACTTGTCTCCTCCAATTTTATATCTCACAATTCTTCAAAAATGCCCAACCATCGATCCAGACAGAACATCTCCTTATTGTCTCTATCAAACATTACACTGGCTTCGACTTCAGCCATTTCACTAATTTCATTCTCACATGAAATGTCTTCACTCTGTTCTCCTCCCCACTTTCCATATTTAACTTACCCATCAAGACTAAGCTTAAATACCCACTCTTACATAAATCTTCCAACTCTGATTGGAAGAATTTCTGAATTTCTACAGCATTGATTTTCTCTGTACCTCCAATTTTGCATGTCACACATTATCATTTTTCTTCTCTGATTTTATAGTTCATAAAATTGAGCTTTCATGGGTTTATGCATTATTTTCAACTTTAAAGACTAAGAAAATTAGACTAGGTAACTGCTCAAAGGTCATACTGAAGATTATTTTGTGCATTTGTTCTTTCATTCATTTTTAAGTAATTATTGTGTGACTAGCACATGCAAGGTATTTGTTAGGTGCTGAAAATCTTGAAGTGAATATGGTTCACATTGTTCAGAAAGAATTCGAAGTCTAATAGGGGAGCTAGATATTTAAACACATTTTTGAGTTATGAAAATGTGTATGATACAGAGAGGGCAGAATGAAGAGGATTATCAACTCAACCCTGTGGCTAGACATGATGGTTGGGTGTATGTAATTCAGGAACATTTCATAGAATGAAGGAATGTTTACAGGATTGTGAAGAATGGGGCATTTAACAAGTTTCTGTCTGTATTTCTATACAGAAGAAATGGCATATCTAATCAGCAGAGAAAGACATGTCAGGGAAACTCAGATGCTGTGAATTATGGGGTTAGGAATGGGAAATAACACAAGATGAAACCAATAAGGTAGACAAGGGCCTTTATGAATTGAAATAGAGTTTGGGGTTATCGTGGGTTGAAGGGGCATTCTTGAAGGATTTAATTCTTCCTTCCTTTTCCTTCCCTTGCCTTGTAGTTTTTAGCACTGAACATAACATTCTGGTTAATAAATACTCATGAATTAAAATGAAATTGTTTTGATCACTTACTATTCTATGGTAGATAAAAACTTTGGATCATTTTTACAACTGAGCATGCAATTTTTTGTCCTTAATTTTATTTCCTCATATTCCTTATTCAACTTTTATAACTTACTGTTCAAAATTTTTATCTTCAAAACACTAATAATATAAGCCATTTGAAGAGATAGAATTCCAAAAATGTACAGACTGATAATGTTCCACTACAAAAAGAATGCTGAGCTGTAGAAAATTTGTTCAGCATAATAGTTTGGATTTCTACTTATTTGAAATTTATGGGAATTGGCAGCCTTCTTCCTTTATCCAGAGGCAATGCTCCAGGCACTTTTTCCTGTTTTCATCAGAGGAAAATATAAATGTATTTATCTTAAAATACTTGAAATTTCTCATGCCCACATTTTGCTTCTGTTCTAGGATCATCTTTGTTATGTATACAGGTGCTAATTATTCAAGTTTCACATCTTGTTAAGTGTTCCGAGAGTATTATTTGTGTTTTTTCTTAATACATCACAGGAAATTGAGACTAACTGTAGAAATAAAGTAACCACTTATATTGTTTTTTATTCATTATTTTAAAATTAAGAATAGAAATATAAATTTGTACAAGAAGAAACAAATGTTAGAATACTGTGTTCTGAATTTGGGAGGAGGAAAAAGACTTATTTTCTGTGATGATTTAACCAAAACTAGATATATGACCTATGTTTTAGTTTCCTGCTGCTGTGTAACAAACTACCTCAAAACTTAGTACTTAAAACCTCAAATACTGGATTTGCTAGCATTCAGGTTGAACTTGGGTGAGTTGTTGTTTTGTGTTCTGGCTGTCATAAATTTCCCAAGTGGTGGTAGTCAGATGAAGGCTTAGCCTGCATGTCCAGTATGGCTTCATTCACATGCCTAGCATCTTGGCAAGAATGAGTTGGAGGTTGAGACTGTCTCTCACTCTTTATGTAGGTCTCTCCACATGGCCTGCAGGCTTCTTTACAGGGTAGGGTCCTAGGAGTAAGCATTCTGAACAGCTGAGTAAAACTACAGATCTTGTTGGACACAGACTCAGAAGTTGCACACATTCTGTTGGTCAAAACAAACCACAGAGTCAGACCAGGTGCAAAAGGAAAGGAAATAGACTACACCTCTTGATGGGGGACTGGTAAAGTTACACTGCAAATGAGCATATGGCATAGTAGATATTGTTATGATCATTGTTAGAGACCTACTCCATAAGACCTGGTTCAGTTCTCTCTCTCTCTTTTTTTTTTTTTTTACTGGGGCTAGGTTTTCTTTTTTGAAATGAGATAGTTCCTTCGTTTGTGCAACATATAGTTACTAAATAGTTAAAATAGACAGTTGAGCAAACAGATATAGCTTTTGTGCTAGAGAGCTTATCTGTGGATTGCACTAAGTGAAATTTAAGATTACTTCTCCTAAAATATTTGATAATATTTAAATTTAAGCAAGGGTAGGTTCTTACTGGGGTTCTTATTGAGGAATGTGCTTTGTGCTAAAGAACATTTTATCGTATGTTGTAGATTTCCTTGTTTAGATTTTTTAAAAGCAACCTACTTGCCCCACAGACTGTTGTATTCTACTTCAGTTTTAAAATTATTTATATCTCCATATAAACTAAGTATAGGGAAAAACCCTATCTCTGAAGAGTTAAATAAAACTTTGATGAATAAAAAAAGATGTATTGGTTGGAGTTCAGTAAACTAGCTACTGATAGAATTAGGGACAATTATTTTTAATCAAACTGTCCCTTCATTTGCTAGGCTGATAAATTAGACAACAAATGACACAGAGAATAAAATACTAAAAATTCCCTTTTTATCACTAAACCATAAAGCAAAGCAGCCAGCTTTTTAATGAGACCAAAATCTTAGAGACAAAATTATGATGTCCAATCTGTCAGCATTACCATTCAGAATAAAGTGAAATAGTTCAATCTGCTATCACACCTTTTCCTAAACCATTGTATTTAGCCTTTCAAAATCTTAACGGTTGTAGTTTCAAAAGCAGAGTCAATTACCCAGACAAATGAAACTGATGAATTAACTAATTTGTATTCTCTCTGTTTTGATGAAACTCCATAAACATGCTGTTAGTTCCATTCCTCTGAGCTTTGAATAGTTTACTGTGTGTGACGATAAACGCACGACAGGGAATACTTTAACATATGTCAGATTGAAATGGAGTGAAATATGACAGTTTACAGTCTGTGAGATAGAAGATTGATCTTTGAAAAATATTTGCATATAAAGTACCTGCTTCAACGCTGTAATTCTAAAAGCTCACATGAACTGAGATCCAGTGCTATCACTTAATATGTTGTATAAATGGTGAGCAGAATGTTTCTTTCCTTGTCTGCACATAAAAAATTCCTTCTCCTTTGGGGATGACTTTCGTAGGTAGTATTTAATTAATAATGTAAAGATGAGAATTGTAGAAATTGTAAACAAAATAAAATCACAAATGTTCAATTTGAGGAAGTGAGATATTCTATTTTTTTCTGAAAAAAGTATGTATGAATAAATAGATAAGCATACAAGGTACTTAGAGAGCCTCCTTTCATTGTTCTTATTCAGACCATTTCCTTTTGAAGAATAGGGCAGATCAAAGAGCTTTAACTGTTGCTTGTGAAAAGTTACAGGGACGATGAATGTTTCCTTTATTATTTTGTTCTTTAAGTTTAATTTTTTAAATTAACAATCAGTAAATTTGGATTTTAAAATATATGGTTTATGAATTTAATGTACATATAGACTCACATAATTACTACCACAATCAGGATGCAGAACAGTTAAATCTCCCTAAAAACCTGCTTTGCCCTGTCCCTTCGTAGTCACTCCCTCCATTCGTACTTCATTCCTGACCACCACTAATGAGCATTTCATTATCATTTTATTCTTTAAGGAGTGTTATAGAAATTTAATCATACGGTGTAACCTTTGAGACTGGCTTCTTCCACTCAGCAGAATACCTTTGAGATTCATCCAAATTGCTGCAAGTATCAATTGTTCTTTTTTTTTATTGCTGAATGGTATTCCATTGTGTGTGTGCACCACACTGTGTTTATCCATTCATCCACTGAATGGCATTTGAGTTGTTTCCAGTTTTTAGTGCTTATTAATAGAACTACTATTGATATAAACATTCTTTGTAGGTTTTATGTAAACATATACTTTTATTTCTCTAAGGTAAATACCCAGGAGTGGGATTGCTGGTTGTATTGCAGGTATATGTCTCATTTTGCAGAAATTACCAAACTGTTTCCTAGTATATTTGAACCAGGTCACATTCCCACCAGGAAGGCATTAGAGATCTAGTTGCTCTACACCATTGCCAAGACTTGGTATCACCTCTCTCTCTCTCTCTCTCTCTCTCTCTCTCTCTCTCTCTCTCTCTCTCTCTGTTTTTGCCATTCTAAAAGGCATGAAGAGGTATCTCATTTGCATTTCCCTAATAATGTCTAATGCTGTTGAATGTTCCTTCATGTGCTTTTTGGCCATCAGTATCCTCATTGGTAAAATTTCTATTCAAGTCTTTATGCTTATTTTAGATGAGTTGTTTCCTTTTGGGCTGTTGAGTTCAGAGTTCTTCACATATTCTAGATACAACCTCTTTGTTGGATATGTGATATGCAAATATTTTCATCCTGTCTATACCTTGTCTTTTCATTCTTTCAAGAGTATCATTAACAAAGCAAAAGTTTGGGTTTTTTTCTATTTTTTTTCTATTTTTGTTAAGTCTAATTAAACATGTACTTCTTTTATGTATAGTGGTTTTGGTGTTAATGTCTTCGAATGCTTTGCTTAATGACAAAATATAAAGATTTCTTTTCATGTTTTCTTCTAAAAGTTGTAGAATTTTACATTTTACATTTGAGCTAATTTTTGTATATGGTATGAAGTATAGGTAGAGGTTCATTTTTGCATATAGATGTCCGATTGTTTCTTCACATTTTAAAAGTTAGTTATTTTTATTTTTGATTATTATGGGTATATAATAGTTGTATATCTTTATAGGGTGCATGTGATGTTTTGATACAGGCATGTAATGTGAATTAATCCAATCAGGGTAATTTGGGTATTTAACAACTCATAGTTAGATAGAATGAACAACATTTGATAGGACAATAAAGTTCTTATAATCAACAATAAGGATATACTTTAAATAACTAAAAGAGTAGAATAGAATGTCCTTAACACAAAGAAATGTTACTGTACCTTTGGTTTAATTGTTTCTCTCTTGTGTTGTTTTTATACTCTCTCAAAAAAGAAATATTCATCCATTTGCAGGTCTATTTCTGGCGACTTTATTTTCTTCCATTGGTTTACTTGTATACTCTTCCCAATACCACCTTTTCTTTTTTTTTTTTTTACTATGATTTGGCTTTTATTTTTAAATAACTGATTTTATACATCTATTATAACATACCTACAGAAAGTAAAAGAACTGATTTTTCAGTCATAATTACATAATTTTCCCGTTTTTCTTACTTAGAAGCAGAGAGTAAGAAAACTCCTGTACATTTGAAGAAGATCGAGACTCTGAAATTCTCTTGCCATATATCTTGCAATTCAGGAAATGAAGGGCTGTCTTACTCTGTTTGTGCTGCTATTACACAATATCTGAAAGTGTAATTTATAAAGAACAGAAATTTATTTCTCACAGTTCTGGAAGCTGGGAAGTCCAACATAAAGATGCTGGTAGGTTCTATGTCTGGTGAGGGCTGCTCTCTGTTTCCAAGATAGCAACTTGCTACATCCTCCTGAGGGGACGACATTGTGTCCTCTTGTGGCAGAAGGGACAGATTGGGGGAAACTCACTCCTTCAAGACTGTTTTTTGGTGTTTTTTTTTGCATTTTAAACCAAGTTTATTTTAAGAGTTCAGGGACAGATGGCTTTATTTTGCTTTTTTAAAAAAGACAGTATTCAATGTGCTTGAGTTCTTTCAAGTCAAAGAACAAGGACTGTTATTCACATGAACACTGCTGTTTTTAACCTTGACTAGTAGGAACTTTTATACTAAAGCTATAGACACTTCCATATATCTATCTTAAATTTTAAAGGAACATTTTAATGTGGAAGGGATATGTTCTTGACATTTTCTCAGTTTAAAGTTTTTTCAGTGTAAAATTATTTTTCTTTTTATTGTTTAGGGTTTCAAAATATTACAGGGGCACAAATGCTTTGGTCACATAAATTGCCTTTGCACCGTCCGAGTCAAAGCTACAAGTGTGCCCATCCCCCAGACAGGACGCACTGCACCCATTAGGTGTGAATTTATCCATCCCCTCCCCCCTCCCACCTGCCTGATCCATGGTGAATGTTACATATGTGTACATAAGTGTTGACCAGTTAGTACCAATGTAACGATTAGTACATGTGCTGTTTGTTTTTTCATTCTTGTTATACTCAGAATGGGCTCCATTCAGGATAATACAAGAGGTATTAGTTCCCCATTTTTTTATGGCTGAGTAGTACTGCATGGTTTCAATTAATGCATACCACAATTTGTTGATTCACTTATGTATTGATGAGCACTTGAGTTGTTTCCACATCTTTGCAATTGTGAATTGTGCTGCTATAAATATTTGAGTGTAGGTGTCTTTTTTATGGAATGACATGTTTTTCCTTTGAGTGGATACCCAGTAGTGAGATTGCTGGATCAAATGGTAGTTCTACTTTTAGTTCTTTGAGGTATCTCCATACTATTTTCCGTAAAGGTTGTACTAGTTTGCAGTCCCACCAGTATTCCTGTCTCTCCACATCCATGCCAACATTTGTTGTTGGAGAACTTCTTGATAAAAATTATTCTCTCTGGAGTTAAGGGATATCTCATTGTGGTTTTGATTTGCATTTCTCTGATGATTAGAGATGTTGAGCATTTTTTCATATGTTTGTTGGCCATTAGCCTATCGTCTTTTGAAAAGTTTCTGTTCATGCCCTTTACCCATTTTTAATGGGATTGTTTTATTTTTTCTTGTTGATTTGCCAGAGTTCTTTATAGATTCTAGTTATCAGCCCTTTGTGGGATATTTAACATGCAAATATTTTCTCCCATTCTGCAGGTTGTCTATTGGCTCTAATGATTGTTTCCTTGGTTGTGAAGAAGCTTTTTAGCAGCTTCGTAACTTTTAAAATTGGGTAGTATAATTTCTCCAACTTTATTACTATTTTTCAATGTTGTGTTTTGGTATTCTTAAATTTTAAATGCTACAAAATTTTACGATATTATTTTTGATTTTCCTTTCTTAAAGCACTTAAGTATTATATTAAAATATACAGGCGCATATATATAGGCGGCTTGGCGGGCGGCTTTCTGGTACAGAGCGGAGCGGTGGCAAGCGTAGTAGCCAGCGGGTTGGCCGCGGACTGGGGGTGCAGCTTGGTTCCCCCCACCCCTCTCCCTCGGGCGCCAGCCCCACCGCTCCACCAGCCAGGCCGACTCTGTCCAACTCTCCCCTGCGTCGCCAGCCCGGGCGGCTCTGGGCACCCCCCAGCAGACCCCCCCATCATGAGCAGCCAGAGCTCCAAGGCTCCCCGGGGCGATGTGACCACCGAGGAGGCAGCAGGCACTTCCCCCGCGAAGGCCAACGGACAGGACAATGGCCAGGTGAAGAGTAACGGAGACTTATCCCCAAAGGGTGAAGGGGAATCGCCCCCCGTGAACAGAACAGATGAGGCAGCCGGGGCCACAGGCGATGCCATCGAGCCAGGACCCCCTAGCCAGGGCGCTGAGGCCAAGGGGGAGGCCGCCCCCAAGGAGAAGAAGAAATTCTCTTTCAAGAAGGCTTTGAAATTGAGCGGCCTGTCCTTCAAGAGAAATTGGAAGGAGGGTGGGGGTGATTCTTCTGCCTCCTCACCCAAAGGGGAAGAGCAGGAGCAGGGGGAGATTGGTGCCTGCAGTGAAGAGGGCACTGCCCAGGAAGAGAAGGCTGTTGCCACCCCTGAGAGCCAGGAGCCCCAGGCCAAGGGGGCAGAGGCTAGTCCTGCCTCCAAGGGAGGAGACACAGAAGACGAGGCAGGGCCCCAGGCTGCAGAGCCGTCCACTCCCTCGGGGTTGGAGAGTGGCCCTACACCGGCCAGCGCTGAGCAGATGAGTAGCTGGGTGGGGGTAGTGAGTGAGCTCTAAGCTGCAGAAACTGTGCTGTCCTTGTGAGGTCACTGCCTGGACCTGGTGCCCTGGCTGCCTTCCTGTGCCCAGAAAGGAAGGGGCTATTGCCCCCTCCCAGCCACGTGCCCTCTCCTCCTCTCCCTCCTGTGGATTCTTCCATCAGCCATCTGGTCATCCTCTTAAGGCCAGTTGAAGATGATCCCTTACAGCTTCCCAAATTAGGTTAGTGATGTGAAATGCTCCTGTCCCTGGCCCTCCCTCCCGGGCTCCCCCTCCCTGGCTTCACCCCTGCAGAAGGCAATTGTTGGTTTTCTTCCCCAATTCTTTTCCAAGTAGATTTTGTTTACCCTGCTCCCCAAATCCCTGAGCCAGAGGTGGGGTGCTTATACTCCCAAACCTTGAGTTTCCAGCCTTTCCCCCTGGTGAGTTTTTGTTTTTTTGTGCTGTGCCTAGTGGCACCTGGGCTGGGGAGGACACTGCCCCTGTCTAGGTTTTTATAAATGTCTTACTCAAGTTCAAACCTCCAGCTTGTGAATCAACTGTGTCTCTTTTTTGACTTGGTAAGCAAGTATTAGGCTTTCGGGTGGGGGGGAGGTCTGCAATGTGAAACAACTTCTTGTTGTCTTTTTGTCTCTCATTGTTGTAAATAACTTTGAATGGCCAAACCCCAGATTTGTCCTTTTTTTTCCTAACTGCTAAAACCATTCTCTTCTACCTGGTTTTACTGTAACATTTGGAAAAGGAATAAATGTCCCTTTAAAAAAAAAAACACACAGTAGACTTTAAGAGATCAATAACTAAGAAAATTTGAAACATATTTGCTTCAGTTTTATAGTAATACTTAGACTATCTGCTATCTGCTAGCATATAGTTCTCCTCATTTTTAAAGACACCAGAGACTCTCACTATAACCTCTCCATGTGTTTACCTATCCATCAAATGTTTCAGATATAATTTTACTTTAGTTATAGGGGTGATTCCTATACTTAGAAGATAATTTGGAAACTATGAACAACAAGAATAAAAGAAAAATTAACTCTAATTTTTCCATGAGCAATATTAGCATTTTCCTACAGTAATATACCCTTCCAAATATGTCTTAATTATACATAGTATAAAATATGCATTGAAATTAATTAATTAGAAATACTCTTTTCTTACTGAAGTAGACTGTGAAACCTTCCTAAATTGAAATCTAAAGAGGTTTGGAGTCAGATAACATAATTTTTAGATAAATATTGCTGTGGATACCTGGAAGATTACTTAAGTAAACTATGCTACATCCAACTAATCAAGTACTTGACACTAAAAAAAACAAAGAGTGAGAAAGGGAAGAAATCTAGTTCTTGTTGACCCTAGGGTATATTGTAAAGAAAAGATAGATGCAAAAGAGCATATAGAGTATACTAATGCTTGTGTAAAGAAGAAAGGGGAGTAAAACATATATCATTGTCTGTTTATATTTTTAAATGTAATCATTAAAACGTAGGAAGAACAGATCAGAAACTAATGACATTAGATATTTTGGGAGAAAGTGGGGGTGGGGAAAATGTAGAGGTGATAAATGAGACTTCTGTGAATATAAGCTCTTATATAGTTTTACATAGTTCTAGCTTTATAAAAATGTTAATGATTTACAAAATAGAATAATTATTAACAGTAAAAATGGAGAAAATTAAAACTAAGTTTGAAAAAAGCAGAAAGAAATAAAGATATATCGAATTATTAACATAACTACACAGAAGAAAAAATTAATCAAAATAACTCTAATGGATCAATGAGATGTTTTCAAAAAACAAAAACTGTAGGAAGTCTTAAAATATACTAAATCATTCTTGACTGTTGATTACTATTGGATTAGAATGAATCACAGTATTTATACTCTCATAAATATGTCATAGTTATCTTTAGGGAGATTATGATTTAAAAAT
>CAUYSK010127581.1:0-19240 GCA_963575035.1 Avahi laniger
GACAACTAAAAATACATAGAAAAAAATTAGCCGGGCATGGTGGCGCATGCCTGTAGTCCCAGCTACTCGGGAGGCTGAGGCAGAAGGATTGCTTGAGCCCAGGAGTTTGAGGTTGCTGTGAGCTAGGATGATGCCACGGCACTCACTCTAGCCTGGGAAAAAGAGTGAGACTCTTTCTAAAAAAAAAAAAAAAAAAAAAAAAAGCTGAAGCCTTCAAATGTGGGAAATGTTTAAAATACACTTAAAATACTAATTGAATAGATGTCTGGTTTAAATAAAAGAATAAAAATTATCTGCTGCTTAAAAGAACTCAGTATCTTTAAATAACTTAAAACTGCTTCTTCAATTTCTAGCATGTATAGAAAATATGATTCAACTAGAATAAAGACTGAAGAAGAAGCCTTTTCAAGTAAGAGGTGCTTAGAATGGTTCTATGAATATGCAGGTAGGTAATCATTTATGTCATCTAAAATTGATCCTTATAAAATAAGTAATACCTTAGAGGAGATTAAAGAATTTAGAAAATGTGTGCTTTTCAAATTTGGAGTATGTGTCCCTGTTGGAGAGGGGGGAGGGAGGGACATAGTTGAAACAAATCACTGAATGTCCTATTTATAGCCGGCAGCTAAGCCAAGAATTCAGAACACTAGAAGGGAACTGAAAAGATGAAATGCACTTGGGAGAAATACTTTGGATTGCTAAGAAACCTATTTAGAATGCTGATAATGGGTGATTATTCGGTTTAAGCACAGAAGTTAAAATAGCTTAGCTGCTTTGAACCCTTATGTAGTGCGGTGGATATTTCTTTATATTAAGTGTCTCTGCTTGGAACGATCATTTGGCAGAAAATGTTTGTTTTGTCATTTAAAATGCCTTAAATTTCGTCTCCATTTTGCAGCTTACTATAATTGGTTGGATAATATAATATTGCAGTCTAGGACTTGTTATTGTGGCTGTGTATGGTGTAAGAAGAGAAAAAGAAATTTTCAGACAAGCTTGGGCTGAAGGCTCTTGTATTTTTCTTCTTCCTGCCCTTATTTCAGGCCCTTTCATAACCTGTCAACTTGACTTTTCCAACAACCTTCAAACCAATTTTCTTGTCATCAGTCTCTGCTCCAGACCAGGTTTCATGTGCCCCTGTTGTCTTACTTTAAAAAAAAATTAAACAGAACAGATCACCTATGTTATTCCCTAATAATCTCTCCCCCTTCCTCTACTAAAAAAATCCCTGCTACCTACAGGATAAAAAACACCTAACTCACTGTCTTTTTGCCTGGAATGCTTTTCTCCACTTTTCCATCTGGCATGCTCTGTACATCTTTTAAGCTCCTTAATTAGCTTAATAGCTTTCTTTATACTCCCATAGGATAGTGTTTGTTCATAACTTGTTTTGATCCCCTTTTATTGGTATCCTAAGGACGCTTTCCCGCTGTGGGCTGTCTGCCCTGCCCCCACCCTACCCTTTTCCTGATGAGATCCTTGCCCCTTTTGGCCACACAGATTGGTCCAGGCTGCTGGCAGGTCACTCAGGCCAGGCCAGCGAGACGAATCTTTCAGGGATTTTCAGATTGAGGCTGGGAGAAGAGTGTTTTTCTCTTCTGGGGGAGGATGCGAAAGGATGCAGTCCTTATTCCTGTAGTTCTTCTTTGGGTTTCTGCGAGCTACCCCAATATCTTTCTAGTGAATTCTCCCTTCGGTGCTGTAATTAGTTTGAGCTGGATTTTGTTCACGGAGAGTGGACACCAGTGCAGACACTTACATGGTATTAGAATTTATCTGTTTTCGTGTTTATTGCATTAGAACGTGAATCTTTTGGAAACCTTTTGTGCTCCTAGTAAAAGGGATTGACACCTTACCAGGTGTTTAGGAAATGGATGCTGAATGAATGAAGTTTTCTCATTTGTGTCACTTCGATTATGAAGATCACTTGTTTTCCTGTATTGATTCACACTTATTGTTACGAAAATGTATTACAAAGAAGACATTTTAAACAAAGGGTACACTTAATCTCACCATCATAGCATAGCTATTTTGATTTTTTTGTGTGCCTTCCTTTATAAGCAAACATAAATTTTTCCATGGTATAAGCCACTTCTGTTTTCTTTAAAAAGAAAGCAAGGCACAATTTTTCTTCTTCTTTGCCGTTCTCTGCAGAAAGGTGACATTTTGGGAATAAAGATTAAACCACATGAGTTAGGTTCCTTGGAATCCCTGCTGAGTGGTTCCTTGCACTTCCTCCCTTTAAGAGGTTTGCGTGCAGGTGGCTTTACTATTTTTATACCTCCTCGTTGGTTGTGTCCCTCCCACCCCACCCCTGCTTTTCCCGTATCTCATCAGTAGGGAAAATGGCTTGACACTCGGGAGTAACTGAAAGCTCTTGTTGGCACCTGTTTTCCCTTTGAGTATCCCAACCATATGAATCAAAACTGTAGGTCAGTGTCATTTAAGAAAAATGAATTGTGAGAAGAGCCAGGCTGACTGCCAGGTTGTGCTGTGGGACGAGTCTGTGGGAGCCAGCTGTGGGGCCCCGGGCACTAGCATGAGAAGCGCTTTAACCCCCAAGCTGTGTTCATTTTCCGTAGAGAGAGCCAGCTGGTTTGGGCTCAGGATAAACACTGACCCCCTCACTTTAATCTGGTGTGGGGTGCAGGGGTGGCAGGGCCCGGGTGGTGCGGTTGTTTCGCGTGGATGGACCTTCAGTGCTTTCCAGAATTCTCAGTTCCACTTCGTACCCTGCCCTCTGCTTTCCATGACTCCTGCGGTCCGAGCCCAGCTCCTCCAGGTTCCTGTCTGGCTGTTAACCCCCGCCCTCCGTCGTACATTCTAGGATGCAGCTTCTCACCTTTTAAATCCCCAGCAGCTCAATTTTTGACTCCCAAAAATATGATAAATAACACTGCCTTCATTCGGGGCTCTTCCTCCCGTTCTCTGTAGTTACGGGCTTCCCTTTTGAACCTGGTACTGTCGCTCTCTGTGACTTAAGAAAGGACCAGCTGGGGTGGAGTGGGTCGGGGGAAGTGTTGTGTAGACCTCTCTCTGAAACTGGAATCCCGTTTCTTTTCATTAGAATGAAGATAACCAGTCAACATAAATAATTTGTCTAATAACCTCCACTTTCTGAAATATGTCTAAGAATAGGGAATTAAGCCAAATACACAGGGGCCAACACTGATTTTACAGGGTTACACTAAAGTTCACATCCTTAAGTTATAATAGTTCTACAAGCCCTGGCTTTAGACCGTTAGTCTCTAGTTTGATTTAAATTCTATGGCAGAATTGTTTTTTGGTTTACCAAAAAATGAGTCAGGCGTGTACAGTTGCAAAAAGTGACGAAGTGTTCTGACAGCTAAGGAAGAGATGTTAAAAACTACCAAAGGTGACCACGTTATTGGGGTCCTTGGCAAAAGGAGTTTTGGTGGAGAGCTAGGAGCAGAAAAAACCAAACTGCAAGATGAATGGGAGCTAAAGTAGAGTTGGAACATGTGGATACTTCTTTCTGGAAGAAACAGAGCTAACGCTAGAGTGGAAAAGGGGGCCTAATCGCCTTTATCAAGAACAGAGCGACTACTTGATTTTTTTCTATGTAAAAGAAACACATTATTTCCCAATTAATTTTATAGAGAATATTATGTGGTTCTTTGGTATGTTTCCAGAAATTATTGTATGTATTAAAATTATTACCCAGATAAGAGTAGAGTGTTAAGCTACTTTTAAAGACCAGGAATTGAACTCAGGTAGCTTTATATATGTACCATATTTCAAAGATTGAAAGACATCATGTTAAATTGATTTAAATGATTGTATAAAGTAGAATCTTTTAAAGATATAACTGAAATTCTAGAATATTTTTCAATTTATACTTGGATTTTTTTTCTTCCAAAAGGAATTACGGCCTGTAAATCTTATTTGATGACAGTATAATGTATTATAGTGGTAATAGTAATCTGATTACATGCTCAGATTTAATTTATTTAAGATTGTATTTTGCAGGTACTGATGATGTTGTAGGTCCTGAAGGCATGGAGAAATTTTGTGAAGACATTGGTGTCGAACCTGAAAATGTAAGTCTAGCTTACAGAGTTGGGTGAATCAGTTATTTTTCTTACTTTAATCTTTGTCCCTTGATAGATAAAACATAATCAAAAATGTAATGGTATGTTAGTTTTTATGAGGCAACATAAGAAGTAAGTTCCAATTCTAGTTTGATTTATAAGCAGAATTTTTCCTTGCAAGTGATATGGTATAACTACAGTCATTTTCATTTTTCATTTTACAGTCATTTTTCTCTCATTTAATTGCTTGTTTCTAAAAGGTACATAGTTAAGCTAGGTGTTTAAAAAGGGCTGTGGGCATGTGTACCTACAACAGTAGATCAACTGGGGGCCCACCCTTGGTGCTGTGTGCTTCTGTCCCTCCCCATGGTTGTTTCAGCCTAATGGGGAGTCAGTCCAGGACATTGAACATTGTTCATGAGGATTTTGGGTAGGTTGTAATTAGCAAGAATTCTTCACAGATCTTTTACCTCCTGGTTTTAGCTTAGAAAGTGATTGCTTTTTAGTGTAAAAGCCCTAAGTATTTCCTTTTAAAAATTAGAGTTATTTTATATGCTTAATTATTTTTGCCTAATTCTTAGCATGTTATTGTTAAATATTTTTTTCTTGTTCCCACATCATCTCCCTTACACTAAAATGAAAAATTATTCGCAGACACATGCCCTGGCTCATTAACTATGCAGTTTAATGTTACATTAGCCTCCAATTTAACAAATTTGTCCTAGATATTAAGTGAATTTATGATCTGGAAGAGATCTCAGGAGATTGTCACCTTCATTCAAACTGTTTCCAAGACATGTGTTGCCCATGCATATGTGTCATGCTTTTAAAGAAAATGAGGAATTGAGACTTCACATTTTTTCTTCAAACTTTTTTTACCCTTCACATTTCTGTGCCTCTGTTGTCCACCACCCCACTTCTTACCTGTTTGGCCAGTAATGCTTTAAATTTTCTAAAGAGCCGTTGGAATGTCTTTCATTCATTACATGGATTTTTGTCTTGTATTTTTTTATTTTAACGTGTTCCGGTTCAGGTATTAATATTTTGATAATCGCTCCACTTGGTGCAAAGGTTTGGAGACATCTGGTCAGTTGTATTTTGCCCTGCCAGGTGCATGTACTAGGCCATAGATATAGGAAAAGACCATTTTCCCTGACTTTCAGAGGGATGATTTCTGACAGAAGCCGGGCCAAGCTTGGCGGAGTGTTTTCTGAACAGTATAATCAGAGGGGCAAGAGTCAGCTGGGCTAGACAGTGGCTCTAGAGGTTCTACCCAGAAGACGATAATCAGCGTGTGATCAGAGAAGCAGGCAGCAGGGCCCGGGCGCAAGTGGGAGTGAGAAGATCGGAGACAAAGGTCAGGCTGCAGGTATGCGAGGGATTAGCTGAGCATTTAATCTCAGAGGCAGAAAGGCCTGTGGGGTGAGGGGAGCACTGATGGTGATTCTACCTGAAAAAGAAAGTGCCTCACCCCCCAGTACGGGAACTCAACGAAAGATAGCTATTATTGTCATTCTTTTTTTGGCAGTTACAAGTCCTTTAGAACTCTATTTTTGTAGGAGTAGAAATAGTCCCAAAATGTTGAATCATGGTGAAGACTAAAAGGCCAATTCAGAATATTATTCCCAGTATTTATTACTGTGTGTACTTCAATTCCAAGGTGCCCCCAGTAGAAGTTGTATTGTTTTATATCATCACTAAGAAAGAAAACATGTTGCTAAATGAATTCTGACATGCCTTCGGTTGTGGATGCATTCCAGTTTCAGAGAGATTAGCATTTGGAAAACGAGTGGTGATGTTCTAAAGCCTTGTCTGCATTGATGAGTAAGCACCTTAATAAAAGTATTTGAAGCCCTCACCTTGCCTGATACTTTTAGCTTATGAAATTTAAGCAGGCTTCTGAAATTCAAGTCTTCTTTCATTTCCCAAGATATGTACAGAAGTCTTTAAGTACTTAAATTCCTTATTAGTTAACTTAAAGTCTATTTTGTGTAAAATTTCCCATAACAACTATCTGCTTGGGCTCTTCAGCTGTATTTCAAGCCAAGTGTTTATGTGGAATTTTTAACCTCTCTAACAGAAGGCTGAGTAGAGATATAGTTTAAGAACATACCTAGTTTGCATTAGAAAATGTGAGTTGGTTCACCTAGGTAGATTGATATACGGGAGTCAGAAATCCAAGAAACCTGAGGGATTAGGAGAAAATCCACTGATGTATGAATAATTTGAAGAACATGTAACTCCTCCTTTTTGGGAAATTCTTCTTAGTAGCCCATTGGTCTCTAAGTCATCTAATCAGTCCCAGTAATCTACCTAGTAGTCTAAATATTTTTAAATCTAAAAAACTAATGACTTTAAAAAAATTTATGTGTACTAATTTATTTGATGAAAGATCCTAGAAATTTAGAAAGTTTTCATGGATGTTAATTTCTAAAGTGGAAAACCACAAAGTTTTCACTAATGAAAACTTTTCTTTAATCTTCTAGATATAAATTAGACAAAGCTAGAGATTTTTAGTCTGCTAACTAGCTTATTGGCAAACAGATAAAAGGGCAGATCTTCTGAATCTCCTAAAAGCTCTTGTTCTGGAGTTCTTAATGTACACGTTGGCTCTCAAGGGCTAATTAAATCATTGGAGACTCATTAAAAATGACTTCTTGCCTAATATTTCATGTTTTTCTATTATCATGATTCCTTTCACCACCACCACCCTCTGACCCTGTTTGGTACATGGATAGTGGTTTGACGGTTTGTGGATAGTTCTTCCAGGTAGCTGAAATGAAGCCTTAGGTTCTATGTAAAGAGATCGAATTAACTGCCGAATGTGGAGTATCCTTAGTCCTTGGCCAACTGTATTGCAGAAACACGTATTTCTACCCAATAACAACACTGAGAGAGACATCAGCAGTGTCTGCCTGATCCCTCCCTTAAGACTTGGGTGTCCCTGGTGTATGAATGACTGTCCAGAGCTACCCAGCCTTGCAGAATGGCAGGATAGTCCTAAGAAGACCCTGTCCCTCTTCTTTGCCTTTTTAGGACTGACATACTTTCCTATTTAGTTGTTCCTCACCTTTACTTAGGTTTTTGAGGTAGAGAAGAGGGAAGGCGGCTGCTTACCCCTGTCATGGACGGCCTCAGCTCTGTCCCTGTGCAGCATTTTAGACAGCTTGGAGCTGGATGCACCTTCGAAATGTAATTTTGTCTCTGCACCGTCAGGCATTTGTTAGAATTCGTCATCAGTTCTCTGTGCCATCTTTTCTCTAAAATAGCTAAGTGAAAAAGTGGTAAGCAGTGGCCCAGACCAGAGTTGTCAAAGTCCCTGAGACCTGCAGAGTTTCAGAAAATTGACAGACGCAGGAGTGGTGCTGGGAGACCGCCCCCGTCTGGGAAGCAACTGGGCCGGGCACAGTGCTGTTGGGCTACTTTAAAACAATTTTCCCCTGGTGTGTATAGTTGACGTCACAAACATTAATGTATGTGTGATACAGCTCCCATCCTCCACCTTTGTATGTTCTAACACCCTGTTCTGCTGCTTGCTGCTTCAGTGAATCAGTCTTGGAGATTGTCCATGTTTGCATAGATAGCTCTACTTATTCATCTCAATGGTGTCGTAGTATTCCTTTATATGGAATGTGTTCAGCAAAGAGGTATTTAACGAGTCCATCATTGGTGGGCATTTGGTTTTCAGCCCTTTGCTACTGCAAATAGCATTGCAATAAATATTGTTGAATATATTCATCTTTGAGTGTATGTGCAGGATAACTTTCCATAGGTGGAACTGCTGAGTTAATTTTGATAGACACTGCAGAATCGCCCTCTGGAGTGGTTCAATGGCTTTACACTTCCACTCTCATGCGTCATGAGGGTACAAGCTTCTCCAGACCCTCGTCAGCAGACTATATTATCAGACTTTTCCAATGTTTGCTAAACTAGAAATCGTTTCTGAAGTTACTTTGCTCGTATCTCAGTGGCTAAACTACTGTGAACAGAAGCATTTGGCAAAATGTCAATGTATTTAATTGCTGAGATTTAATTTGTCTTTTTATCTATTTTTTTAACAGGTAGTTATGCTTGTCCTAGCTTGGAAATTGGATGCACAAAACATGGGTTATTTTACTCTACAGGAATGGTTAAAAGGAATGACTTCTCTACAGTAAGTCCCGAGGCTGCACTGGTGGGTTCCTTGTTCTCCCCAGGTGGTTCCCTCCTCCCCAGGACTGCAGCAGGTGGTTCAGTGAGTGGCAGGAGATCAGGTGGCCTGGCCACACTTCCCCCGTGGCCGGAGATGTAAAGACCAAGACCCATTTTGAGGACTATGATGGGTGAATTTTAGCAATTAAAGTTTTTATATTGTGCGTGTTGTGTATGCGTGTTAGTGTTCTTCTAGGGCAGCTCTGTCCAGTAGAAATGGACCGACCTTTTCTCATACATGTGAGCTGCATATGTAATTTAAGATTTTCTAATAGCCACATGAAAAAAGTAGAAACACATAAAATGTTTTAACATATTTTATTTAACCCCAAATATCATTTCAACACGTAATCAATATTTCTTAAAGATCAGTGAGGTATTTCACATTTACGGCCCATCTTAGTTCGTATCAGTCGCGTTTCAGGTGCTCACCAGTCACGTGTGCCTAGTAGCTGCTGTATTGGACCCCGCGGGTTTAGAACTTAAAAGGCAAAGGCTTAGCATCTGGTTTATAGGCAGAAAAAGCTGAGTAAAGTATAATTTAGAAGTGAAAATATTGGTCATCTTCTCTTTTATGTATTCTGATTTTGGCTTTGGGCAAAATTAAAATTTCATTACACTAGTGATAAAATAATAAAGATTCTGTTTGTGTTACTTGGTTCATAATAAAAAACCAGGGGTTTTATGTATTCACTGTGTGCTTGTATGCATACGCCTGTGTGCGTGCGTGTGTTGTGTTTGCTAAGAGTTTCATTTAGGAAAACAGATCGTTACTCTGTGTTATGCCTTGAAAGACGCAGTCGAGGTGGATGGCATGTGACCTACACCTGGGCACCCAGAACCCAGTCTCCTTGACGTGGGTGCTCAGCCTGCCCTGGGGCTGTCAGTCGGAACAAGTGGTGGCGCGTGAGCGTATTGGAAGTTACGGCAGCAGCTAGTGGGAACGTGCATCTCTATGCTCCCTAGATCGTTCTCAGCCAGAGAAGACGCAGCTCTTGTTTTGACTGACTGCTTATTGCCTTATTCTAACGTGTGGGTTTGAGGTCACCTCTGTTGAATTAGTGTAATGGTGGGAGTGTTTAAGCTTAAAAAAAAGTGAGTTAGAACCGTAGCTAACTTTGTGTAAAACTGATGATGGGCCGGAAAAATACCTCTGGGCTAATAAGCAAAGGAACGAAGGCTTTTTCCTGGGTAACAGGGTAAAGTTACCTCTGATTTTATAACCTTCGGGGTTCCTGTACTGATTTCTGTCACTTCTGAATCTGTTATAGCAGCAAACTGAAATAAAGGATCTTACATTGTAGGCATGTTTTGTTTTGGGAAATGGTGCTCTTGGAAGGGTGACATTGTCACCCTATGGCTTCCGCGAGTTTTGTTATACATGGTACGCAGGAAAGCATGGGGAAACTTGGGTTGAAGATGTGGCTGTATTCTAAAGTCTCAGGCTAGTGGCTTACGCTTGCCATGCCTGTTCACGGGCTCCGTGAGAACCGAGTCCCTGTGAAGATGTTCTTGTTGAGTAGCCACTAGATGGCACCTGTGGTTCCGGACGGGGTGACTCAGAGGCCTTGTTCCCTCATGGTGATTAGTCCAGCGGCTCTGCGGTTACAAGGTCCCCTTTAAAGGAGGTTAAACTGTTTCATTTACAGTATCAGCTCTAACCCAGGTGATCATTTTAATGGGTACATGCAGTAGAAATATTACTTTGTGTGTCTCATGTTTAAAACACAATAACTGTTCATTTCTTACACGTTAGACGTGATCTTTGAGCATCTTTAAGACACAGGGACGTCTTTTTGCCAGGGTGGCTGGGCTGCCCCAGGCATGCTACAGAACTTCACATTTCACCCTGCAGCTCTGCCCAAAGACTTGCAGCTTATTTGTTTTAACTCTATGGTAGTTACCTAAATGAGTGGTTCCTGCTCCTGAATCCATTAAAGCAAACAGCTTCTCTTCTTTCTCTCATTGGACAGGACTAAACTAAGCTGCCCCAGTCAAAATCTGACCAATTTCGTATGGCTTTGGTCCTTGACCTACCTTTCCAGTGAAGAGCAGGGATCCGGGCCTTATACTTTGGAGTTAGCTAGTTTCCCTTCCCTTTGACCCTCCCCTGTTCCAATGATTATTTATGTACACACCATTGAAAACTTGAACCCTATGGTAGAGTAGCCAATGTCAAGTAAGCCCTGCCTCCCAGACGTACTCCTGCTTACTGCATTCTTGTGGGTCCTTCTGTCTCCATCGCCCCTCATATGGGTTCTGGCAATAGATTTCTAACTAGGATCTCAGTATCTCTTCTTTGCCTTCCCCAAATCCTGCTCCACAGAGATCCAGAGTGAGGGTCTCAAGACGCAAGGCTGATCATGGTCTCTCTTATGGCGGGAGGTGGCTTCCATTGTTCCTAGGATTTAATTTTAAAAATCCTCACTGTGGACCACAAAAGCCCTTTATGTGCTGACCCTTCCTCTCAGCCTCATCTTGTGCCTGTTTCACTCTTACTCTGTCCACTCCACCGACAGTGGTTTTCTTTTAGTCCCTTGGACTTGTCATACTCTCTTCAGCCACTGGGCCTTTGCACATGCTGTTCCTGATATCTGGAGAGCCCTTCCCACCTCTCCAAAAGCATCTAATTCCTCCTTATTTTTCGGCTTTCTGCTTATGTGTCAGTCCCTTGAAGAAGTCTTTTCTGACTTCTAAAATAGTTTTAATCTTTTTTATTTTCCAACATAAGAAAAAAATAAAGGACATTCTAAATTGTTCTGTTCCTTAGAAATTAAACATTTACTCTAATTTTTGGCTCTTAGTTCATCATCTCAGTAGGTCACAGGGACTTATTTGTAGTTAGCTACAAAAACAGAGCTTTCACAAATTTATTGCTAAGAATAGTGTGCTTTATTATGAACCATATTTTAGTTTATACAATTTGCAAAATATTTATATTGATAGTACTTGGTATAGGTATTATCTATACTTAGTAGTAGATAAAAGCTCTATAGAGAAATACAAAGATACATATTTAGCGTTGAAAAGCTTTAATATTGCTGGTGAAAATGGTGACTCTTGATTCTCATTTTTAAGAGCTAGATATTGCAAGCAGAAAGTTAATTTGTAAAAAATAACCAGTTACGTATATTTCCCTATGAAGAGTAAACACCGTGTCACTTACTGGTAAAAATAGGTTATCATCACCAGGGCTCCATGGAGAAATGGCTGATTTCAAGTCTGGCGTAGGGAAAGAACAAGGTGAGCTGGAACATCTTGTGCCAGAAAGCAAGGAGGTACTCAGAACCTAGTGGACATACAGGAGGCCGCTAGAGCCAGCTTTGTGGGGCCACTGCCCAAAGATAGTAACCGAGCGTAACGTACTGAATTAAGAGTAAAAAATCCTAAGTCTGGAAAATAAGAGAAGTGGCGCGTGGAGCTCTTCTTTATGGAAGAATGATAGCCGATAAATGTAGGAGGAATGATAGGATTAGAAAATCGCCGTCTTGCGTCCTCAGATACAATGATTGATTCAGGCAGGTATCAGCGATGGGTACGAAACCACTCGTGGGGCCTTTGAGGCTCCTGCCAGCATGGCCACAGAAATTGCACCCAGGCACGTGAAATTAAAGGATTTATTACTCTCGGGTCCTGGAGAGGGAGGCGTGTGACGCCACGCAGGGGGCCGTGTGGGGGCCGCGCCCGGGAGCGGGTCCAGCGAGCAGGTAGGGAGCTGGGCGGAGGACCTGCGGCAGGCGCCTTCGCGGGGCTCGCGGGAGGGCACGAGCTCACGGCGTTGGGGTTTCGTTGGTGTGTTTGAATGTCGCTCGGTCATAGTCAGTGGGGGGCAGGAAGGGGGCCTTGTCGCACGGGCACACCTGCTCTCCCGGGCGGGGTCTTCACAGCTTGTTTGTGGGGATGTTGGGACATGAGGGAAACAGGAAGCTTTAAAGAACGTACACGTCGAGTGAAAGGTTGTTGAGGAACAGGACCTTCACGGTCTCAAGGTGCCGTCCCACAGATGACTTGCTGATACTACTGCGAAGAGAGGAAAGTGCTTTAAACAGAGAACTGGCGGACACCACCTTCACCACGGGATTCAACAGTACCCCGAATAAGGGGACACACGGACGTGGTGAGCCTCCTCCTGGGGTACACTGGGAAGGACACGCGCCACAGCAGTGTTCTTGTGAGAAGTGTCCAACCTGAACGTAGTCGTGGGGAAATTATCTGACGGAATGACATGCTACAAAAACAGCTGGTCAAGTCTCCTAAGAAATGACATCGTCAAGACAGAAAAGGGCCAGGCACTCTTGTAGAGACTAAGGAGCTATGACAGCTAAAAGCAGTGTGTGATCTTTGATTGGATCCTGGGTTTAAAACAGCAGCTGTAAAGGAAATTTGGGGAGTAATTGGGAGATTGTGTGTGAATCGAACATTAGCTGAGAAGGTTAGCGTCGAGTCGGCGTTGAGAGTGCGATGGTATCGAGGCGTCCGGGGTGAGTGTCAACATGTTCGCAGCTTTCCGATGGTCGGGGCAAGGTGTGTGTGTGTGAGTGCAAGTGTGGAAGACGGTTCGCTGCTGAATCAAGGGGATAGGTGGGGGCACTTAGTATTCGCTCAAGTTTTCTGTACATTTAAGATTTTTTTTAAGTGTAGAAAAAATAGGTATCAACTTAAGGGTTTTTACTCTTTCCTCTGGTATTATGTTTATATTACTGCCCCAGTTTAAAAAAAAAAAAACAAAACTCAGGTCATAATTTGCCTTTATTCTGTTTTTCTAGATGTGATACAACAGAAAAACTCAGAAATACTTTGGATTACTTAAGATCATTATTAAATGATTCTACAAACTTTAAACTTATTTACAGATATGCGTTTGACTTTGCACGGGTGAGTGTTCTGGAGTCTCTCCAGATGTTTCCCTCTCTTCCCTGCCCTTTTTACTGCCTTTTGAGGTTTGTTTTTACATACCACAGCAAAGACCTTGAATAAGTCACTCCCAGGATGCTAGCTAGTATTTCTTTCTACATGTGTGCTTTTTAAAACTCAGTTTGGTCCTAGGCAAAAGCTCTAGTGGCACGCCTTTCCTGGCTCTTGCGATTGGCTTGAAGTCATTTATACGTAGGCATGTTCAAGACACCGTCTTGAATGTCTCTTAGATAAGCTTGGAAAAGCTTTTCCCTCTCACAGAACCACAAACCTTCATCCATTGAGTTTAGTCTAGAATAAGCTAATCTTATCTAATTCAGCTTCACTTTGGGTGCTGTTATTGTATTTGGAAATCATGTGCATTTCAAACCTAAACTAATTGTAATGAGCATTAGTGAAACATAATTTTCTAATCACCGTTTAGAAAAGCGGTTATCCTGTTTGTCACCTGGTGAGTTAAGTCCAGGTCTGTGAGAGTGAGTCTGTTACAGTGACGTGGAAGTCTTCCTTTCTGCCTGGTCACCATAGGTAGTGAATGCTGAAGTACCCCTTGGCATCGTATTCATCCCAAAACGATCCACAGCCCATGCAGTTGCAGTTTATTCTGGAGGGATGTTTTCTAATAGGTCTGTGTGTTTAGTGGGGTCAGGTGACTAGGCTTTCGTGATTGACTACATTTTTTTAAATAATTTTTTTCAAAGCAGGAAACTTGGTGACAAATGATTCTTCTTTCCTTACTACTGTACTGATTTTTTTCACTTTTTATTCTCTATGGCTCTGCCAGTTTAGCGCCAAAGGTTTATTCGATGGTGAATTTGGATGCATCTGCAATGGCATGTAGTTCTCTGTGGTGTCCTCATTCCTGCATTTTTCCATTATGCAATTTCCTAATAAAATCAAAACGAGCATAGAAATTTGTGGATATTAGAAATGATCAGGTAAAATTCAGATACCGTGTTTTGACTCAGTGCTACTCTGTAATTGTACGTACAAGTTATTTGCCAGATGTTTGCAGAGTAGATGCCTGGCGTCTAGGACTGTAAATAGTCTGTCACATGCGATCACCGCCCCCAAGCCAGCTGTTCCTCATAGCACAGGCAGAAGTTCACTTAGAGGCACCCTACCTTCTCCACCAGAATCAGCTCTGTTCTCTGCTTCCTCGTTTAGGGGTCGAAGTTCTCCCAGGTATCTGCTGTACTTTAGATCCAGGTTCCATTTTACTTCTCCCTGGCTTCCATCCCGTTCCGGGTCAGTCACCGCGGCCCCTCTCACGAGGGCTCCTTCGGTCGCCTTTCTTGGTGCCTCTACCACGGCCTCACGCGTTGAGGCCCTTGTTCTTCTAGCAGCCTCGTTTCCACATTCTTTCACCTTCATCCAGAACTCACCTCAGGGTGCATTCCTCTTCTTCCAGCCCCGTCACTGGGCCTCCTCCCGCTCTCCGAGCCTTCAGCACCTTCCCTTTGCCTCTGTTAACGTGGCGCTTCCCAGTGCACACGGACGCTTCTCGCCGCAGCCCTGGGGGCCGCCGGGGTGGGCTCCGTCTGCTTCACAGACAAGAGGGCGGCCTCAGAGGAGTGGAGAAGTTTGACCGTGGTCTCGCTGTTCGTAGTCAGTAGATCCAGGACTCGAACTGAGGTTTTCTTACTCCAGGTCTGGTCTGTGGGTCACGCCAGGCCCCTCCCAGTCAAGTCCCCGCTCCCCACACGGCGCCTGTGCTGTGCTGACATTTCGTGAGCTGCTCTCACTGAACCTGCCTTTGGTCATGCTCGAGCCCCTGTCTGCCCTCCCCCGGCTGTGTCCCGCGGGGAGACTGCCCCCGGGTCATCCTGCACTTCCCTGGCCTCGATGTTTGCTCTGCCTAGCTTTGGAATTCGGGTTCAGGCCTTAATTTTTCCCGGAGGATTGAGGACTCTGTGTTTTCTTTCTTTGTATACCTAGTAACAGCCAGCCACAGTTCTTTGCTTTTAAGGAGAGTCTCCATAAATACTGATGGATTAAGCCCTTTCATGTAATGATGAATAGCAACCACCCATATTTAATTATTACTTAATTACCGGATAGATTCAGTTCAGCTAAAATATGCTGTAAGATGAATCTGTTAATTAATCCTTTTTTGCTCTCCTGTGTTTACCTGTATCTCAACGTTTTGAGATGTTGTGTTTTCATTTGCATTCAGTTAAAAGTACTATCCAGTTTCCTTTGTGATTTTTTTTTTTTTGACCAGTCGATTTCTTAGAAGTTTAATTTTTTTCCAAGCATTTAGGATTTTCCAGCTAACCCTCTACTGTTAATACCCAGTTTAGTACTGTTGTGGTCAGAGAATGTAACCTGTGTAGTTTTGATCTATTTGATTTAAGGTCTAGATGATGATCTACTGTGAATGTTTGGTGCGTACTGGAAAAGAGTGGGTGCTCTGCTGCTGTTTGGTGGGGTGTTCTGTGTCAGGTTGAGGTGGTTGGTAGTGTCGTCCAGATCTTCTGTATCCTTACGGATTTCTGTCCACTTGTTCTATCAGTTACTGAGAGAAGAATTAGCTAATTATTTCTCCTGTCATCCCTGTCATTTTTTTGCTTCATGTTTTTGGAAGCTCCGATAGTAGGCTTAGACATACTGAGTATTGTCATCTCCTCTTGATGAATTGACCCTTTGCCGTTATGCAACGCTTCTCTTTATTTTGGGTAATGTTGTCTGCAGTCGACTTTGTCAGATGCAAATATAGCCACTCCGGCTTTTGACTGAAGACTGCATGATAGGTTTCTTCCCATCCTTGTACTTTTAACCTATTTGTTTCTTCATATTTAAAGTGAATTTCCTATAGAGAGCACACAGTTGGGTCCAACAATAGCTTTCTTGATTGCAATGCCAAAGCTACTCATATTTAATGTAATTGTTGGTATGGTTAAGTTTATATCTTCTATCTTGTTATTTTTTCTCTATTATTCCATCTGGTTTTTTGTTCCTTTTTTTCCTCTTTTCATGTCTTCTTTTGTGGATTGAGTTTTTTTTTTTTTTTTTTACATGATTCCATTTTATTTCCACTATTGTCTTATTAGATGTATCTTTATTTATTTTTTCTGGTGGTTGCTCTAGTCTACACTTTACACTATACATCTTTAAATTTCACAATCCATCTTCAAATGTTCACTTCATGTACATGCAAGAATCTTTACAACAGTATGCTTTCATGTTGCCCTCCCATGTATTATGATGTTGTTGTCGTACGTTTTATTTACTAAGGCTTTAAATCTCACAATTTGTTATCATTTTTGCTTTAAATAGGCAAGCATATCTGTTATATAATAGTTACTCAAATATATACCATTTCTGTTCTCATTATTCCTTTTTTGTAGATCCAAATTTCTACCTGGTGTCATTTTCCTTCTGTCGAAAAAACTTTAACATTTCTCATAGCACAGATCTGCTGGTGTTGAATTCTCTAAGCTTTTATTTTTGCCTTCAACTTAGGAAGATACTTCTGGATGAGAAATTCTAGGTTGACATTCTGTTCTTGCAGTACCTCAAGGATGTCTCTCCATTGTCTTGCGTCATGATAGCTCTAAGTCCGGTGTCATTCTTACCTTTATTCCTTTGAACATGATGTCTGTTTTGTTTTGTTTTCTGACTGCTTTTATTCTCTTTTCACTGCCTTTTAGCAAGTCGATCATGATGTGCCTTGGCATAATTTTCCTTATGTTTATTCTGGTTGGGGTGTTTTGATCTGTGGGTTTATAGTTTATATTAAATTGGGAAATCGTTTAGCTGTTATTTTTTCAAATATTTTTTTCTGTTCTCCCTCTGCTCTCTTTATGGGATTACAGTTACACCTATGTTAGAGTGCTTGATATTTTCCCACAAGCCACTGAATACCACATTCATTTTTTTCAGTTTTTGCCCTGTTTCATTTTGAATAATTTTTCTTATATATCTTCCAACATTGATCTTTACTTTTGCAGTGTCTAATCTGTTGTTAATGCCAACCAGCATATTTTGCATTTCAGATACTTTATTTTTTATCTTCGTAAGTTCCATTTGGGTCTTTTTTATATCTTCCATTTCTCTCCTCATTGTGATAATGTTTTCTCCTACCTCCCTGAACATCTGGAACATGTTTGTAGTAGGTATTGATTTAATAGCCTTAGTCTTCTGCTTCCATCATCTCTGTCATTTTGGGGTCCCTTTGTATTGATTTTTCTCTTGGGAATGGATCAGTTGCCCACCTTCTTTGCATTCCTAGTAGTTTTTTTGATTGGAGCTGGATATTGTGAATTTTATGTTGTTGGTCGCTGGGTTTTGTTGTATTCCTTTAAATAGCATTGAATTTTTTTTTTTCTCTGGTGCATAGTTAAGTTTGATCCTTTGGAAGGGCTGGTCCAGAGCAGCCTTTCTTCTAGGCTGCCCACTAGTAGGGCAATACCCTTTTCGAGGATTCTGCCCAGTGCCCTGTGTGTTATAAGATCTTTCCATGCTGGCTGGTAGGCATATAGACTGTTCCCAGCCACATCTACACCCTAGGAATTTCTGTTTGCTTATTTGCAGTGGCTCCTTCTCTCAACTCAGATAGTTTCCTCTCACATATACGCAGATAAGTACTCGGTCAAAGACTCGAGGCCATTCTGGAGACCTCCACACCTCTCTGTGCGGGTTCCCCCTCACTAATATTTTGCCCCTCAAATTTCAGTTATCTTTGCCCCTCAAACTCCAAGCTCTGTCTTCTCCAACTCAGCAAGACGGCTGAGCTTGGTTTGAATGCCCCCCCCTTTTTTTGCTATGGTCTGGAAAGTACCTCCGCAGGGTAAGCTGGTATCACCTAAGGCGTGCCTTGTTTTTTCCGCAGCCATTGGGGTCCTATGCTGCCTGTTTTCCAGTGTGTGAAAGCCGCCGTTCCATGTCTTTTGTCCAGTTTTCTGGTGATTTTTAAGTGAAAAGGGAAATCTAGTCTCTGTCACTCTATCCTGGCTGGGAGCAGAATTCAAACCTTCTTTTGTCACCCGCAGTCCTTATTTTTTTTTTCTAGTAGAGAAATGACTCCTGGAGATAATGACTTATAATTAACATAGCAGACCTTTCAAAATCACACTTTAATGAAAATCGAACTTTCTGATATAATTTTTAATATCCTAGATATTATATTGCTAATAACAATGATAAATAATATATTAAACATTCTGAATTATACTTTAATATACCAGGAAAAAAACTAAAGCATAATAACCAAAAAATTATAAAATGGCCCCTTTCACATCTCTCCGCCAAGACTGTGGTCCCAGGAGGTGATGGTTTCTTCCTCACCTTCAAACCTGGTAGCCAGTTAAATACTACTTAGCTGTGAAGTTATATAAATTGTCTCCTAATTTTCCCTTGCCTAGAACTTACTTGTATAGTTTCATGGACGTCATAGGCTTGTGAAACTTCGGAGCTGACAGGAAAGTGAGAGGCGACCTGGGGCAGCCTTGTCAGCAGGCAGATGGCGGAACTGAGCCAGAGCGGAGGGGGCCCGCGGGCCGGAGCTCTGTCCCCACGTGCGGCCGTGCCTGCCCGCGGAGCCACGCCGCCTCCCCGACGCGAACTGCCAGCACCGCGCGGTGTCTTGCAGAGGGAGATGGTGGGATAGAAATTCAAAGGCCAAAAGGACCAGTTCTCTCATACGATTGGAATTTTGTTTCAGTATTTTTATGTATAGAGTTTTTTCCCCCTCAATGTAAATTTTATTATATAAACAAATATTGTTTTATGCTTCTTTTAAATAAAACAGCCATTTCTCCTTGGTTCCTTTTGTTTTTTTTTTTTTTGTTTTTTTTTTTGAGATAGAGTCTCACTGTGTTGCCCTGGCTAGAGTGAGTGCCGTGGCGTCAGCCTAGCTCACAGCAACCTCAGACTCCTGGGCTCAAGCGATCCTCCTGCCTCAGCCTCCCGAGTAGCTGGGACTACAGGCACCCACCACCATGCCCGGCTAATTTTTTCTATATATTTTTAGTTGTCCAATTAATTTCTTTCTAATTTTAGTAGAGACGGGGTCTCGCTCTTGCTCAGGCTGGTCTCGACCTCCTGAGCTCAAACGATCGGCCCGCCTCGGCCTCCCAGAG
>CAUYSK010127582.1:0-11439 GCA_963575035.1 Avahi laniger
CAGGACTCCTGCCTTTCCCATACTGTGCGATCCTGGTCCACTTGCCGGGCTCACTAGGGACCCATTTTCTACCAGGCACAAATTGCTCCCATAGTCCTGAGCACAGCATGAGGTGGGAGGGCAGAGCTACTAAGGTATCACTTCGTGGGCCATCCACGACCCTGGCTTCACCTGGGGAAAAAGGATACAGTCATTTCCATGCATGGGGTACACTGGGTCCTCACCCCTACCTGAGAAAGGGGTCTCTGACCCCAACTACCCATACCTGGTCCTAAATTCTATAGATCAGGATACTTCAATGTCAGGCTTACCGCTTTAGGTTTCCCCATCATCTATTTCTTTCTTATACTTTGAACAAAACGATATTGTTCTTATTACTATATAAAATATTTTATCTGTAATTTCTTTGCATTGGGAGCATAGAACAAAGATCAGAGCAGGCTCATGTGTCTAAATTGACCTTCATTATTCTTTGTACCATTTTATTAACCAGGTCTGTCTGGGTCACACCACACTCTTCCATTTATGAATAAATAGATATTATAGATAGATAAATACTCAGGAAGTAACTTATTGAAGTCTTACTATGTTCGGTCTTTATAGCACTCCTATTATTATTCTCATTTTACAAAAAAAAGGCACTAATTTGACATGTTCAAGATGCCCATGTGAGATTGGAACCTCATTGTATTCTGACTCCAGTCCCATTAAATGTCACAAGTGTACATACTCCGTGTTTGTGAGGAAGCCGTCACGTGTGTGTGTGTATATGCACACACACAGAGTAAATACATTTTTCGATCCCTGCTGCTAATCAAAGAAAGGATCTTTGCTTAGGACTTGTCGACACCATCATTTCAGCTTTTTAAATAGCAGGAGAATTGTTCACTTGTCTTTCCCACTTGGATTGATGGAAGATGTGAAGGTCTTTTCAATGGACCCAGCCTTCTAGAGGCAACAGAAGGGGGGTGCCCTTTGCCCCCTTCCTACCCTTTTTCCAGAAGCCACAGGATGCAGAGAGACCGGAGCCCGACAGTAATGGGCTGTAATTGAGTTCTCCGTTTGTTTTAACTGCCTGGGTGTGATTGCCTGTGAAATGGTTTGATTTTATGCTCTTTGTGAAGCTGCGTCAAGCCCCATTTGAAATGACAAGCACCTTGCTTTCTCTTGCTCTGCTCAAAGTGGGGATGAGTGCAGGGAAAGGGAGAGGATGCTGCGAAGAGAGCGTGCAGACGGACCGTGAGCAATCACGTGCAGACTTCAGCGTGCAGAGGGGGGAAGCAGGGCTGAAAAAGTGCCCCAGGCTCCCTGGAGCCTTGGCAGATGACAGGTGAAATATGCATCTGGAATCTTCCACACTTCTCCTCCAGTCAGCAGCTCTTCCATGAGGCCTGGGCAGGCAGGCACTGGATGAGATCTGCCCCATTTCCATGGATAAGGATAATGCCCTCATGAAGGACAAGGAGAAGAAGTCAGAGGTTAGACTTACTACTCAGGGCGTTATAGAACCAGAGAAGTTCATCCTGCCTTGTCTTGGCTGTTTCTTACAGTGGCAGGGCTCAGAGGTGTGATGTCCAGCTTGGTAGACACTGGCCACACTAGCTACTGAGCACTTGAAATGTAGCTGAACTGAGATGTAAAACACACCTGATTTCAAGGGCTTAATGTGATAAAAGAATATAAAATATGTTGAAATGATGATATTTTAGATATATTGGTTTAAATAACATATAACAAAATTAATTGCACATGTTTGTATTTTATTGTGACTACTAGAAAATTTAAAATTACATGTATGGCTCACATTATATTTCTGTTGGCAGTGCTGGTCTAAAGTCTTTCCCAAATCCCGCATCCTCCCTTAGGCTACAGCATAGATAAACCAGGTTGCGTATTATGTATTGTTTTACTGAGTAGAACTTCTTCTTCTCTCCTCTCCTTGAGAAAGCATATTAAAATGCAAAGGAGTGAGAGTTATACTATCATAGAAATTACATTGAAACTAATGCTTCAGAAAAGTGAATCATTCGACACCGTCGTGTTCTTTTCTTTTTTTTTCTTTTCTCTTTTCTTTTCTTTTTTTCTTTTCTTCTTCTTCTTCTCTTTTTCTTTTTAGAGATGGGATCTCACTCTATTGCCCAGGATGGAGTGCAGTGGCATCTTCGTAGCTCCCTGCAACCTTGAACTCCTGGGCTCAAGTGATCCTCCTGCCTTAGCCTCTGGAGTAGCTGGGACTGCAGGCGCATGCCACCACTACTAGCTGTGTTGTGATTTTTTTTTTCTTTTGTTACATCAGAGTTTCACGGGGGTACATGGGTTTGGTTACATAATTTGCTTTTGTACAGTTTGAGTCAAAGTTGTAAGTGTTCCCTTCACCCAGATAGTGTGCATTGTGCCCATTAGGTGTGAATTTACCCATCCCCTCTTCCCCCCTCCCACCTGCTTGATTTCCCTTGAGTTTTACTTCCTAATGTACACATAAGGGTTGATCGATTAGTTCCAATTTGGTATTGAGTACATGTGGTATTTGTTTTTCCATTAAACAACAAAAGCAATTCTTAGTGTTTTTGTTGTTTAATAAAGAGCAAATTCTTTATGCAATACAGGTATCAATGAGGCCCTTCCCTAACTGATGAGATTTAAATTAATTTGCCTTGATGACTTTTAATTCCACGGCCCCTGGAAGTCTTCAATTCTTGCTAGTATTGAAGGTGGTACTATAGCAGGGTAGGAGCTATGTTCCAGTCCCTACTGCCTTCTGGGCTCTGATTTTCTGATATCTCCACCCCTCAGCCAGCACACGGAGAAGTCACCATCTCGGGTTTCCACCACAAAGAATCTGCACCCCAGGCATCCATGACTTCAGAAGACTTAGTGAAGACTGGAGCAGAGGGGTGCTTCTTGGAGAAAAATCACATGAAACTGTGCAGAGAGGCTTCTGCCATTTGGCCAGTGTATCAGTTAGTATTTGCTAGGCCTGCCTCACCTGGGTTTTGGGAGGTATGAGTAAAGAATGTATAAACTGTAAAGCCCCCTACAAATGTAAGGCCCTAGCACAGGACTGGCTGGAGAGAGAACGGTTGTATTTCTAGGATATGAAGGAGCTCTCAGGTACCCAGAATATACCCATATATGTATCAGAAATCATGATAAGAAACCAGTTTGCAAGGTGTCCATCCTGCACCCAAGAAGCCTGAAAACTAATAGGGAGACAGGGTATCATTATAACTAAATGAACACCAGGTATTATCAGGCTCCAGAGGGAAAACATTCTTGGGAACTTTGGCTTTCTGGGTGACTGAGTTAGAAGAACCATAATCAACCAGGTCTAGACCCTCAGAGATGAGGGAATAAGAAGGAAAATAGAGAGGAAGAGGAGGAAGGAGAGGAGGGGGCAGAGGAGAAAAAGAGAGAGAGAGAGAATATGTACATCTCATAGCTCATTACTGGCAGTGTATAAACAACCTATTGCATCTTCTGACTCCCCAGAATATGTTGGGCATAAATTGGTATGTTGTAGGTGCTTTAATTAATCAGGATATTTAACACTAGATGCTAAAACAACTGACTTCAAAATAAGTCTCAGTGGTTCAACACAACAAAAGTTTCTCTCTCTCTCCTTCACCAAGGGCAACTCTTGGTTCATATAGCTTGGAAGAACATAGGATCTCTCAGGGAATTGATAGAACTCTCAAAACCCCCTGTTATCCAGAAACCCCAACTCTACCCACCCAATTTCCATCTCTTAAAATTTGCATGTAATTTAACTACCAAATCAAATGCTGTTTCTATTCATTCATTCTTTCTCCTTTTCCTCTCCATGAAACACTGACTGCTCTGTCCTAAGATTCCCCTGAACACTTTGTTCATACAAAAGTACTTGCCGCATTTTGCCTTGTGTTGTAGAGGTACCTATTTCTGTATTCAGATGTAGACCAACTTGGTATCCTACACATAATGGGTACCAAAAAAGATTTTTGAATAGGTTGATAGATTAACCAAGAAATGGATTGATAGATACATGGATAAATGGATGGGTGTAAGTTAAAAATAAAGAAAATCGATAGATGGGTGGATAGATAAATAGATGGAAAATATATTTATAGATGGAATTGTGGTTGGATGAATGGGTTGAAAATTGGGCAGATTAATGAGTGGAGAGATGGATAATTTTATAGATGATAGATTGATGAATGACTGATGGAACTGGTGGGCATAGGTGAGTGGACATAAGAGCAAAAACACGGGTAGATGAGTGACTCAGCCTATGCATTTGAAGAACAGCTTTCCCTTCTAGGTGTGTGTGGAATTCTAGTTCCTTCTTATATAACTAAAATATGCAGCTGGAACAATCCTCTTTATTTTTATTTTTTTCCATGGTGGTAGTCTTTGAACATATCAAGGGAAAGTCGATCCTGTATCTTCTTTAGATGAAGTCTTAAGAAATGTGAATAAAAGGTTTACCTGTTATGGTTTTTATATTGCTCATTGCAATGTGTTTGAGTATCTCATTGAAGAGGAAAAGGAAAAGCAGATTTTATATAAATGTGTGACAGTCCATTAATAATGTAATGCTACCCACATTGACTAGGGAGGGGAGGAAGAGGTTGGGGATGAATGGAGCAGGAAGATGGTCTGGTTAGTCACTTGCACTCATGGGGCAAAACAACACTCCAAGATGCAAATCCTGCTTGCTCCCTTTAACTCACTCTCTGCTGCACACCTGCCCCCAGGCTCAGCTGCTCTCTCTGCTTTGGAATAAGCAGGAACAAAGTTGAACTCTGGAGCTAAGTCATGCGGAAAAGGCATACTCGTTCTGAGTACCAAAGGTAGTACCCGTGCTCTAGTCTGACTAAATTGGAGTAGAGTGGAACCATCACTATGCCCGTATTAAATGTGATGTGATTCCAAATGGTTGAGGTGCTTGGAGGCAGGCAAATTCAGATTTGTGTCACAATTCTTCATCTTACTGAGTGAAGGACTTTTGTTTCTGACAATATGATAAACTAGGTGCCTCCTCCTAGCACCACCCCCACCAATCCTCCTGCTGAGACAACTGTCCATTGCTGGAGAAAATATTTTTGTATCTTTGCAAAGAGTTCTTTGACCTGACAAAAAGGTAAGTGTTACTCATAACAAGGAGCTAGAAGTGCGAGCGTAGCACTAAAGCATCCTGTACCTAGAGTGAAATTTAAAAGTTTTGTTTTTTGTTTTGCAGTTTTATAGGTCCCAGAGATAGCTAACAAAATACAGAGTCCACATAATATAAAGGGATGTCTAGCATAGGATCTCCTAATAAAGGTAGACTCTACAGAGTTTACATCTTCAGTGCATGGGAGAATTAGAAATACCCATCCCCTGGAGGACTTCAACAAAGTTTGTCCATCTTAGAAACCTTGGCATGAATGGGGAGGAAAAGTTGCCCATAAGAGGTTGTTTAACCAGCCATCATGCAGGTTGCAGTCAGAATTCACTCTACCTGTTGAACATCTAGCTAAAAATTTAGTTTAAAATCGTCCTAGTCTTATAGACCCTTTCCCCAGGTAGCTAGCAGAAATTTAGGTAAATCTTTTCTGGAATAAACCATTTCAAATTATTTCCAGAGGTGAAGTTTCACAAAAAGTGCACATCTCAGTAAAGGAACACACTAGATTTATAGCTTTCTATAAGCTAGATTTGGCTTCACCTCTCTACCCTATAGTTACCATCTTTCAAAATGGTAGGTGCTCCTTTGAGGGCAAGGTGATGTAGCTTTCTTGGAAGAAGAAAGTGGAGTGGAGGATAAGAATAGGAAGGAGGGAAAGGAAGAGGGAGGGGGAGAAGGGGAGACGAAGGAGGTGGAAGAGAAGGAGAAAGATGCAGGTGTGCAGAAAGAAATGCAACTTATAGGACTGCTATCGTATTGCTGGACATAAGACTGTGACCAATTTTGATTAATATAAGTGATGCTGAAAGGAGTACCTCTGCACTCAAATATTTGTTGAAATTCTTTTTATTTACTTGGAATTATTTCCTAAATGTACAATTGCTGAATTGAAGTGAATAAACATTTTTAAGTCTCCTAATTCCCAATGAGGTAATTTACATGAAAGAGTCTTCTGACTCTCAGTGAGGTAAAAAATAAGGGACTTGATGTTATTTTTATGAAAAGATATGGAGGCATGGAGTGTGTTGAAGAAAGGTGTTGAACTTTAGTGCGATTAATTTGCCACATATCTATTGCTATAGTTTTTGTTTGTCCCCTCCAAGTCTCATGTTGAAATTTGATCCCCAGTGTTGGAGTTGGGGCCTAACGGGAGATGTTTGGGTCATGGGATGACTCCTCATGTATAGATTAAGGCCTTTGCGGGAGCAGGGAGTGAATTTTCACTCAATTAGTTCAGTTACCCAGCTTTCTGGCAAGAAGGCAAAGTGCTCTGGAGCAAGAAATGGAACGTGGAATTCTGTCCTTTACTTTCTTACTGAAGAAACTTGAGGAGTGGATGTTAGCAGGATGTAGGGACAGTGGAGAGCACAAGCTCATGGTACATTGAATTTGAACCTAAACTGAAAATTCCCCCAGTACAGCCAATGTTCCAAGTTGCTAAGCACAACTTGGAATTTGCTATTTGCCTTATTTTTCATGTCGGGATCACTCTTCCCCACTTGTCGCCCACTTGGGGTGACTCCCTTAGGCCTCATTTGCTCAATTCATGTGGATCAAATATCAGCTCCTCAGAGAGAAACTTCCTGACCCTCTTGGTAGTCTGTGTCCCTCGCCCTGCCCAACTGAGCTCCATCTAATCGCTACTCTCCTTACTGGTTTATGGTTGGCCCTGAAAGGAATGAGAGACGTGTCTCTGTCTCTGTTGTTCACTGTTGTAACTCCAATGCTCAGAACAGGTCTGCAGGTATCGTGGAAGCTCAGTGAACATTCGCTGAATGAACAAATGAATGAATAAGTAAATAAAGGCTATTTTTCCTGGAAAGCGATCTTAACAAAAGGCACTGTGTTGACTTTTCTTTGTTCATTCTCTCATTTACTCAGCCAAGAAGCGTATGGGATGAGCCCTACTCATATCCCATTTTATAGACACAGAAATTTTGTGAGACTGAGAGGATTTAAAATGTTCTTTTCATCATTGTTGCTTTTCTGCTCTGCATAACACCAAGAGGAATTTGTGTATGTCATCTTAATCACATTCCGTAAAAACTAACAGCAGAGTGAGGTCGTGAGGAGAACGTGAGGTTTAGAATCAGGTCACCTGAGTGTCAGCTCCAGCTCTGCTTCTGTCATGCTCTGTGACTTTGCTGGGGCCTCACTTTCCTTGTTCGTGGTGTGGGAGCTCTTCCTGGTCTCACTAACTTCAGGGGTTATTGTGAGCAAGTTCATAAATGTAAAAGTTCTGAGCAAGCTCTAATTGGGCCTCGTACAATAGCTGCGTATAAATCCGGCTATACTTTTATAGCTATGCCCTCAGGGGAACTAAGCCTAAAAGACCTGAAGTTTCTGGGCTTCCAAGTTTATCTTCCTCTGCATATTTCATTTACCTGACTTTAGTGGACAGGGTAATTAATATTACTATCCAGGCTTCATGAATTATGCACGTGAACCAAGACATTTTTCTTCTACTTTTCCCATCCCATACTTCATCTCACAGGCTCAGTGAGCTTCAGCCACTACAAAGACCCCACAGAAAATGAAGCCAAGTTGCATGCATGGGATGGCCAATGTGCGGCCATCCCCATATTAGGCTTCATCGTCTAGCAGAGAGGCCGGGTGTATGCATCTGCTAGCATGTTTTTAAATTTCCAAGTGTGGATCTCAGTGTTCACAAAAACCCCATTGCATCATTCACTGTCTATTGACTCAGTATTTGGGTTGGGAACCCCTGTAGTGGAAGTTTAGTTACACACTTGGTCGATGGCTTGTCCACAGGGTAATGGACCCTGAGGGGGTACATCGAAGATGTGACCATAAAGGGGACAGAAGGAAGAGTGTATGTGTCTGGTATAAAGGTGTTCTACAACATTTCCTCAGTAATCGACAAGGTACCAAGGGAGGTAGAGGGAAGCTTCCTGTAGCAGGCAAAATAATACCCCCATCTTCCCCACCAAAGATAGCCACATCTAATACCACGAACCTGTTAATGTGTTACCTTACATGGCAGAGCAGAATTAAGATTGTAAATAGAATTAAGGTTACAGATCAGCTGGCTTTGACATAGGTCAATTGTCCTGAATTATCCAGGTGGGTAAGACGTATTCGCAAGAATTTCTGAATGGTGAAGAGAATGTCGGAGTATCGTGATGTGGGAAGAGTCAACTCCCCACGGCTGGCTCTGAAGATGGGGGAGGGGAGCAAGAGCCGAAAACGCAGACAGCCTTACAAAGCTTGAAACGGATTCTCCCCTAGAATTTCCAAAAAGGAATTCAGCCCTGCCAACACCTTTATTTTATCCCAGTGACAGTCATTTCAGACTTCTGACCACCAAACTGTGTTAAATGTGTTGTTTTAAGCCACTAAGATTGCGGTATTTGCTATGGAAGCAATAGGAAATTAATATAGTGCCAAAACTCTGAATACCATCTAGAAGTTTCTGATCAGAGGTTCTGGCTCATTGCCCTAAAAGCTAGAAGACTGAAAGGCTAAACCACTCTGGAAGTTAGAAGATACAAGATAGTATCTCTACACTAAAACCGGTGAGCTGCAAGATCAAAGGTTCCTCTCGGAACCTCCATTTACTCATTTCTGAGAGGGTTGGACATTGGTTTCCAGGGTCCTTACAGATGTATATAATCCATGTCTCCAGGAATGTTTTGCCTCTGTGGCTGGTGACTACTTCCCTGACAGGAACGGACCTGCTAATGCAACTGTGCAAGACTGGGGAACGAACACCAAGGCTGCTTTTGGAGACAACCCGAATGTCGCTGTATTTGGTATTCATTGCAGCACGACAAATCACCCCAAGACTCAGCAGGTTAAAGAACAAACACTATTTCACAGTTCCTGGGAGGCTCTGGGTATTATTTAGTTGGGTGCCTCTTGCTCAGGGTCTCTCTCAAGGCTGCAATTAAGGTGTCGGCCAGGGCAGCAGTCATAACTCATATCGAGACTTGACGGGGGATGGTCTGTGTCCAAGCTCACTCCCGTGGCTGTTGGCAGGGTTCGGGTCCTACCTGGCTGGGTGTGAACTCCAAACCACGTGGCCTTTTCGCAGAGCCCACAGCAGGGCAGCTGCCTTCCCTCAGAGCAAGCAAAGCCACAATCTTTATGGGATCTAATATCCGAAGTGACATCTAATCCATCTCCAGTATTCTGTTCATCAGAAGAGAATTTCTAAGTCCAACTTATGCTCAGTGGGAAGGAATGACACCAAGGCATGAATACCAAGAGGTGTGGCTCATTGGAAACGACACATCTCAGTTCCCCTCTATGACATGTAGAATGATGAATTGGTGAATATCCCCAACTATTACAAAGAATAACGAGTTTGAATCTCAGATGAGGGGGAAAAATCACATTGTACTATGGCTGATTTGACCAAAAGTTAGGAGATTGATCTAATGAGCTTGAAGTCATGTCTGTGAACCCTTGTGGACCCACCACCTTCAGCCTGGCCTGGGATTGCTGAGGATGATGGATGGGAGCGTTTCTGCTGCACTCTCCGGATAAGCTGCCATCGCTTCACACCTGGATGATTGCAATAGCTCCTGAATGGCCTATTGCCTTTTAATCTTGTTCCTTTTCAACTCATTTTCTACAAAGTAGCAAGAATATTTCTTAAATAAATTATGCTACTTGTCTGCTTAAGATGTTTTCACGATTCTCATGCACTTAGAATAAAGCCTAAAATTCTTACCAGCCTATCTATCAGACCAGCATAATCTGGTGGCTGCCTGTCTCTCCAGTCCTGTTTCTTGTTCCTAGTACCACTTGATCACTGCTCTCCAACCACCATTCCCTCCTTGTAGTCCCTTGAACCTGTCAAATTATTACTTGCCCCAGGGCCTTTGCACATGCTGTTGCTTCTGTCTGATACATGCTTCTTTGAACTCTATTTGACTAATTTCTGTTTAGTTCAAATGCTGTATCTTCAAGTGATGCATGCGGTTTTCTTGCTAAAGCCTCTCTCACTCATTTGACTAAGTTTCAGTGGAGAAGAACCATATATCGTATACTTACCATTACTTATTATCATCTTTAAAAAGTACCTAGTACATAGGAGCTTGATAAATGGTTATTGAGGGAATGAAGGGAACCCAAGAATATCCAAACCCTGGCTTGGACAAGCCACTTCTCTTTCTTATAGGTCTTAAAAGAACTATAAACACAAAGAAAGAAGAACAAGGCAGGGAACTTACGTTAGAATTGAACTAATAAGCAACTTCTAATAATGAGCAACACTCAGGCACACGTAGGACATATTTGTCAGCTCTAACTATAGCCTTGTGTTAACCAAGATGAACGCCCACCAGGCCTATCTCTTTCCGTGGTCAATGAAGAAGAATGTCTGCTCCACTGTGGAGGGACGAACTTGCTTAGGCTGCCCACAAACTTGCTCAGTCTAGGGCAGCATCTAAGGGCTAGGCTGTCCCTTGGAGAAAATAGAGCAGCCAAAAAGGAAAGAAAGAAAAACACGAGGCTGTGTGATAATCAACATGTAGAAGGAAGAAAGAGAAGAAGGGTATGGGTACCAGGTACCAGGTACCAGGTCTTGAAGCCTCCTCCTCCTTGATGGTGGGATGCTGTGACCCCGATCCTGCTACATCTTTGGGAGGATCAAAGATTGGAACAGGAAGAGAGATGGATCGGGGCCTCAAACTCCTTTTCCTAGAGACCAATGGTGGCAGCTATCAGAATGTGGGGCCTCCTGTGTGTGTGGAAAATGGTATGTCATCCTGAGCATTTGATTCTTTCTCCTTAGCGCTTTAAAGTGGGAAGAGCAACTTCACATTTAATATCTTCTTTGATCCTTAGAGCACTTCTGCAACATAAGCAACAGGCTTAGGTCAATGTTGCATATTTTCTAAAAGGTGAAAGATTTATTCGATCTGAAGAGAAACCAGAGTATAATATTGCATATTTTGAAATAACTCAATTGTAAAGACTGTGACTTTGTTTTAAATGATGCTTCTAAAATGTCTTAGAGGTTCTAGCCTTTTTTATTAATTTAGGCACATATTTGTAAAAACACTGAATTAGGGTGTTCAAGATAAATCTTTTCCTCAAATATAGTTCCCCTTCTTCTTCTTCCCTTCTTCTCCCCGCCGCCCCCCTTTCCCTCTCTTTCCTTGCTGAGTACTTCAGTCCTTGGGCTACCAGGTACAGTAGCAAGTGTAGACACCTGCACCCACCAGGGAGGGAGCCGCCATGACCTGGAGTCAACAGGGTCAGCACAGGCAGGGTGGGAGGGTCACAGGTGAGGGCTGCCCGAGCAGGGTCACCTGAACCTTTCC
>CAUYSK010127583.1:0-25179 GCA_963575035.1 Avahi laniger
AGTTTTCCCAACATTTTCTTCTAGACTTCTTAAGGTTTCACGCCTTAGCATTTTAAACTCTGATCGTGAATATGACTTCCACGCAGGGCCGCTTCTGTGTAAGTCTGTTGGTGCTTGGTGTGTTTAGCACTCAAGCCCATATTCACCAACAAATATGTATGGAGCCTCTACCCTGGCCCAGGTACCGTGTTTTAGGGGAAAGAGTGTGCTGGACTTCATTTAACAGCCTGTGATAGACATTATAATGCTCCAGACACACAGGAGACCAGCCCACCTGTGACTAGATAGGTCATGTGACTAATTCTGTCCAATGGTCTTTGAGGAGCAATGATGGGTTTCACTTCTGTAACCAAGCATTTAATGGCTAATGTGAGACCCTTCAGGCTCACTTACCTTGTAAGTCATGGGGCTGTGTAAGCCTGATTCTCATTGAAAATGCCGCATGAGCAAGAAATAAACTTGTTCTAAATAACTAAAATCATCTGTGATCTGTTCTAGGAGCATAACTTATCCTGGAAAGTCAGTATCTAATGGTGACAACAACATATAAATATTTTATTTCTTGTATGACATGTGGTTTGCTTGTTGAGGGTGTTTGGGGTTTTTTTTTTTTGAGGTATTTTTGGTGTTTTTCTTTGGGGGAGGCATTTACTTTTACATTTAGTAAGTTCTTTCTCTATACCAGACACTGTTTTATATTCATGATCTCAGTGAATCCTCTATGGGAAAGAATTCCTTCATTTACTCATTGATGCCACAAATATTTATTGGGCAAAGGAGATAGATGTGGTTGTCCCTAACCTCATGGAGCTTACAGTGCAGTGTGGGACAGGGTGTTGGGGCAGATGTAATCAAATAATCCCATAAAATAGTGTACCCATGCAAACTGCAACTGGGTCTCTGAAAGCATAAACACAGATCTATGAAGAGGTATAACGGGGGAATCTGACCTGGACTGAGGTTAAGGTGATAGATTAGGGAACGTGCCCTTGAGAAAGGGTCTGAATAATGATGTGGGATAAGCCTAGGCTAACAGCAGTATCATTCCCTGTACTGCCAAGAAAACCGATTTCCCTACAGTGATGGTTTATAAGTGGCAGACTGGGATTTAAACCAAGGTCTATCTAACTCCAAAGCCAACTCCCTTAACTACTGTACTCTAGCTGTATCTTTGTATTCAAAGTGAGTTCTTCAGTATTTAAGAGAATTTATTTAGACTTTTAAGCACTATTCTCATCAAAAGATACTATAGTCTCAGTATTGTAAGCAAAACTAGAATTATTTGGTTTGAAGTATTTTCTCAGTCACCAAACTACATGAGTATGTAAACATATTTTAAATATTACAGTAAATCTATTGGAGGTGGAGTCAAACATGCCATTGCATAAGCCGCTTAAGAAATAGAGAAAATATAAATAACTAAACGCAGCATCAGCTAAACCAGCAATAAAAACAGCAATTAGAATCAATTTTTGAGCCACAATCAAAAAGCTCTACCCCACACCCTACACATCTTTTCAAAACAGATGATAAGTTAATTCCCAGCTCCTTGCAATTCACATTGTCTGTTCTCCAAAAGAATTGTACAGCACAGCATATCAGTATGGATAATTATACCATGCTTATAAAGCATTTTTTTAAGTAAAAAAAAAAAATGTGGCTTCAGGAACAGGAAAGTTGCTAGCAAAAATAAGGAGGCAGAAGTTGTAAGACAGAAGAAAAAGAGGAAAACTGGAAATCAAGCTTCTCCTCCCTGCCTTTCTGGACTCTGACTAAGCTAATATACACTCTCATTTAATTCTTATTTTTTTTAAAAAACACAAAATCAAAAACCTTGGGGCATAGATGTTTCTCAGTTGAGGGTCTTTGGTTGCAAGCAACAGAAACTGACTAAGGCAGAAAAGGAATGTATTATTATATAAGGCGCTCATTAGTGGGAAGACTGACAAACCCTAGATTTAAACAGATGCTTCTGGTAGAAGAAATTGTTCATCATTCTTACCTAAGTGCTCCCACCCCCCACCAACGGGATTGAATTGGCAGCCGTAGAATCTTGTGACTATGTCCCTCTGCTCGGAATTCCATATCCTAGGTCACAGGCCTGCCCGTGGTCTGTTCTAGAAGGTTGACAGGGAGCATCAGCAACAGAGGTTTCCAGGGCTCTTTCAATTTCTGAAGTAGGAGGACAGGACTTGTGGATTACTAAACTGCAAGGGCCACATCCTAGTGGAGAGAGAACTCCTCCAAAAGGCAATTTGGGTTTTTGTTAGAAAGAGGGAATAGAAAACAGATAGCCGAAAGAGGAGAGGAGGGGAGGGGAGAGGAGAGGGAAAAGAAAAGAGAAAAGAAAAGAAAAAAAGAGAAAAAAGAAAAGAAAAGAAAAGAGGGAAAGGAAGGGAAGGGAAAAGGCAAGGAGACCTACTTCCACCAGCTGGTACATTTACAGATGATGAAATGAAGGCTCAGAGAGGTTCAGCAGGACGCTGCGGAGCCAGGATTCAAACCCAGGTAAATACAGGGTGCTTCTCACTACTCCACATGGACCCTCATGCAATGTGCCCCTGGGGAGCTCTTGAGCTCTCTGCATCTCCGCCTCCGAAAATCAAGCATGAATACAGAACAACTGTTTCATTGGCCATGCTCCGTGCTGAAAATACAGCTGTGGGCAAGGCCCGCACAGGCTCCTCCCCACAGAGTTCACCATCTGACACTTTGGCCAGAAAGAGCCTCTTATGGGAAAGACATGAGTCCCCCCAACGTAAGGATGGCATGAGGCTATGAAGAGGAGCCTTCCCTTTGCTGTGTCTAGATCATCCATGCCCCGCTCCCCAAAGTAACCATCTCAGTCAAGCTAAGCCCATATACAAATGATTCCACGCTGCACCCCTAATTCTTCTGTCTTCCTCCCTTTCCCACCAGCTCATTCCACGAATCCCACATGTCCTCTGCACTGTGACGCATGAACTTTTATACGCCAGAGCACAGAAGTACCTCAGGCGGGTAATAGGAAGCAGGCACCCTGTACTCCACTGGGGGGGAGTATGGATGAGTCTTGCCTTTCAGGAGAGCAACTGGCAACCTGTATCAAGAATGCTAAATGTTCATGCCCTTTTTCCCCTCTATTCCAATTCCAGCAATTTATCCTAAGTAAACAATGAATTATATTAATGCCCAAAGCAGCATAGTTTATGAAACTAAAAATCAGAGACACCCTAAATGTAGGAGATGTATGGAAGTGGTTAGCAACTGTGGCTAACTTACAGAGACTTACTCTGTTCCAGGTATTGCACCAATCCCATTTGTGGCGATCAGGAAAATACGCCTTGCGGACCTCCAGCTACAAGGAGTGTAATTGACCAAGAGCCCAAGAGCCCCCTGAAAATCTATCACCGCATTTGCAGCGAGGCCACGCTTCCCGTGGATTGCATCCAACCAGTGTTTGAGAGCAGCAGGAATACAAAGACAGGCCCATTCCTGGGAGACGTGAGATTCCTCTAGCAGCCAACTTTGGCTCAAGGACTCTGATGGCCTTCTTACATGGTATGACAGTCTCGGACACTTTCACCCGACCTCTCGTCCCTCTCTCTTTCCCTTGGGGTCTGATTGCACTGTGGTCTGATGGCTCCTCCAACCTTCCCCAGCTCCTGCACCATTTTCTTTCACAGGCATTTCCACTAATAAAATCCTTGCATATTTGATCCTGTCTTGGTGTCTCCTTCTCAGAGGACTGGGACAAACACAAGCAAGGCCAAAAGTAGTCTAAGAAAACAGGCAGTAAAATGGAGATTTAAGACTGCCTCATCCACCACCCAGCAGGTGAAAAAGATGGTGTCCTAGTTAGCAGATGGAGCATTGTGGCTGAATTGCTAAAAATTCTACTGATGGCAACAAGGGAAAATGTCCCAGTGGGAAGAAATGCTGTAGCAAGTGTAGAGATATAGGCGATTGGAAGATGAGGGGCCGAGAGTGCTTACGGAGTCAGCAGAGTTGGCTGGTTACTACCTTGCTGTGTTGCTGCCCGGCAGAAGGATAATGAGGAACCGAAGGCTGTTATCAAACAATTAATGGCAAAGTGAGAACCAGAGGGCCTCTGAGGTAGCTAACAAAGAGGCCTTTGTGTTCTGTAGCGGAAGGGCAGACAATGCTGAGCAGCAGACTAGTGACCTAATTGTTAAGAGATGCAGTGCCCCAGAGATGTTTGAGCGCTCAGCCAAGGTAGCCAAGGTATGTTTGAGTGCTGGAGGTAGGGGAAAACTTGAGATTCTGAAACATGAGACAGAGACATCTGGATGTTTGCCCCTGAGAATATAGATTCTGCAACACACACACGTACACACCCCACTGGACTCTGAGTTTGCGGAGGCAGCCTGCTCTTCCACTGTGCTGAAAGGTGTCACAGAAGCTTCTCCCTGACAAAGTGACAGCCACCTCCCTCGAGCTGCTCTTACCTTCTCTCCTGGATGCCAGGCCAATAACTAGGCTAAATCCCAGGACAACCTGGCTGGAGACATGCTAAGCCTGATAAAAGAGAAAAGAGACTACACAGCTGAAGAATTTAAAGACTTATCTAGCATATGTGGCCACGTAGCTTCCCCAAGACCATCCCCAGTCAGTGTCTGAACATGGCAGGGATACTAGGTCAGGCCTGTTTCCTAGGAGATATTGAACTCCTGTGATTGGTAAACATACAGAGATGGAGATAAAGATGGAGAGATATGAGTTCAATCTTTTGTAAGATATAATCTGTACTTCCATGCACACACACAAAAGGACAGAAATCCAAAAGAAATTAGTGAAAATCTATGTAATACATTTTCAAGAATGTTTGTTCTTTATTCATAATAGCTGAAAACTGGAAACAACTTGATGTCCATCAATGGATAAATTGTGGTATAAGATATTAATGCAATGGAATATTACACAGCAATGAAAAAGAATATAGCTATATGCAACAAGATAGGTGAATTTCACAAATATAATGTTGAGTAAAAGAAGCTAGGCCCACAAGGGATATTATGTATGAGTCCACTTACATTAAGTTAAAAAAAAAAATCATTGAGTCTATTGTAAGAGGAACCACAATTGTAGTGCTCTGAGACCAGGGAGGTAGGGTGATGAATATTGACCAGAAAAGGGCATGAAGGAAGGAGGTTTAGTGGAAGTGCTCTTTTCATTTTGATCTAAGTGGTGGATATTTGAATATATAAGTAAAAATTCACTTTAAGTTGGGTACTTAAAATATGTGTACTTTATTATATGATTGTTATACTCCAATAAAAAGTTTAAAATTCAATAAGAAGGAGAAGAAAAGACATCAAAATGTTCACTGGCTATCTCTGATTGATGAAATTAAGAAGAATTTACAATTCTTTCATTACAATTTTCTGCATTTTCCCAATTTTAGGCATAGAATATATTTGTCAGAAAGCAAAAGGAATCAAAGTTATTCTCTAGAAGGGAAATATATCATGGAGCAATGTGCAGACTTCACTCTGATGTCAGACACCAGGTACTTTGCATGCAAGACTGGTGTTGTCAACTGTCTGGGCCACAGAAACATTACTCTTTGTCTTGGTTTTGACCAATTCATCACAATCCTAAAGCAATAACAAGCATTGACAATATAGTTGAGTAACTCTCCTCCCAGTAATGTTCTCTAGAAATTAAAACTTGAGTCTGTAATTTGGAACCCAAAAGCTATGGTACTTTAAGAATTTAGCCCCACTGTATCTTGTTTCTTGAAAAGTACCAACAATGCCTCAAATCAAACCACAATTACAGACCTGTAAATGTGAAGCCATTATTATGTCTGGGCAACTGCCTTGACTCCACTTGCATTTTAATAGCTGTTTTCTGATACTGAAGTTACTGATGCTTTTGTCGCCCCTTAATGACTACTCTTAGCAAACAAATTTTGTGCCTTACAATTAGTGATTTTCTTCCTAATTATGGCTTTTTCCAATTTTCACATGAAATGACAAAAAATTCGTGTTTTGCCCTGGAACTAGCTTATTAGTTAATGAAAACTTGTCTAATAGCAGCCTTTTAGATACCCTGTCAAAATCGAAAGCAGCATTCAGAGAAGAGAGAGGTTGCTTTCATATTAACATTCAAAATTAATTTCTGGGTAGGGTCTGGGAATGAAACGTAGGAGGTATAATTTCTTCCAAAAAGATTAAAATAGATATTCTTTCTGGAGTCCACGGAATTTAAAATTTTTAAATTAACATCTCTCTCTCCTCCTGCAGCCCACCCCAGTTTTACCTTAATTTGTACCTTTTTCTTTGCCCCTGACATATACTTATCCCCTGAGATTTAAACTGGAGAATAAGAAAGGATTAATCTCTGGAGTTAGGATCTGGTAATTTCAATATTTCTGTGTAATCGACTGTCAGGGCACCTAATTCTCCACGTAGGATTAGATTATTTAATTTTATTTCCACTCTCCACCGCCGCCCAGACCTATTTGGTATGCTGCCTTCGCTGGCAAGGACACACTGACTTAAGACAAATCTCCTACCTGGTCTTTGGTTTTTGAACCATAAACACAGCATGCTGGGAACAGAATCTAATATCATCCCCCAAACAAGCATCCCTATTCTCTCTGGCAGACACAGTCTGGCTCACTTGGCTGGGTTTGTTAATAATATGGAGAGAAAGTGAACTTTATCAAAAAGTAGTGACTCATTTTTCTCATCCAGTAAAATCCATAAAACATTTAGGCACGACCCAAACAATTTACATCTTAAATATTCATGCCCTAGTCCCAGGCCTGAAATGACATTTAAATTGTGTCTGGGGAATTTGTCATGAGCTGACTGCCATGGCCCATTTCGAGGGGCTTCAAAGACGAGGCGAGTGAAAGAGGAACATTCAGACCTGTTTTCCATTTCGGAGATTTACGAGGTAGCAAATGAAATTCACTCCTCCTCTCAGACGCCCTCCTGGGAAAAGAAACACTGTCCGAATCCAGTAAATAAGGCGCTCTGTGTCAGCAAAGACGATAGTGGATGATATTAATATTCAAGTGATCCTAAGGTTTCTCAGACAGGTTCTTTTAAAGCAGCATTTCTCGACCTCAGAACTATTGACATTTGGGACTGGAAGATTCTTTATAGTGGGGGACTATTCTGTGCATTGTAGGATGTTTAGCAGCATCCCTGGCCTCTGCCCACTAGATGCCAGGAGCACCCCCTCCCTGGTTGTGACAAGAAGAAAGGTCTCCAAACATGGCCAAATGTCCTCTTGGTGGGGGAGGCGGTGTGGAGCGGGCAGAAGACAAAATCTCCTTTGGTTGAGAACTACTGCTTCAAAGGCAAAGAACTCTTGTCTCTGCTTTATCCTGAACTCGGTGAGTTGACTGTTTTTTAGTTTTGGACTTTTTGTTGAAGTGTAGCACGCATATAGAAAAGCGTATGAATTGTAAGTGTACAGCTCAATGAACCTGAACATTTCTACACCACCAGAACCATGTCAAGAAACGGAACATTGCCAGCTCCCCCAAAACCTGCTGTGAGCCTCCTTGTGGTGACGACCTCACCCGCCCATACAGGACAACCACCCTCCTGACTCTTACAGGATGGCTGAGCTTTGGTCAGGCTACTTTTTACCTAGGAATTATGCCACCTTCTTGAAGCCATCATTCACGAGACAAAAACAAAAAACAAAAAAAGGAGTTGAGTGACTCAATAATAATGTAAGTAGCTGGTTCTAGGCACTATTTTATTTTAAACATTGGGGATGATGCCCTCGTGGAGCTTTTATTCTAGGGGAAGACAGGCATCAAACAGGTTAACAAATAAAATAATCAAGACACTTCCAGACTGTAATACATTCGAGGAGGGAGATTTCACAAGGTCGTACAATAAGGAGTTCCGGAGTGGGGCAAGAAGGGAACTACTGACGGTATGGGCACCAAAGAAGATTTAGGAGGAGCTAATATTTGAGTTATACCATGAATAATAACAAGAAGGTAACTAAGTGAAGAATGGGGAGAAGAATATTCTAACAAGAGGAGACCACAAGAAAAAGTCTCTGAAGGAGAAGGGAGCACGATGTGTCGAAGAATGAAAAAGAAGGCAAGTGGGGCCAGACCATTGTGAGCAAACTCGAGAGCAGCAAGAGAGGATGTTGGAAAGGTAGGTGGGAGCTAGACCACGGGGCCTTGCAGGCAGAGCAAGGAGGTTGAAGTTTATTCAAAGTATGCTGGACAGAGATCGTAGGGGCTGAGGAAGGGCGTGACATGATCTGGTTTATCTGCTAGTAAAAAATAACGCAAAGGAAGCTAAATCACACTGGTCCCGCTCAGGGATGGCCCCTAAGCAAGTTGGAAAGTGGCTGAAAGATCATGGCAAACCCTCCATCTATCCTGCTTTCCTTCACTTTGCTACATACTTACTCCCCGGCCTCTTCTCCCTGGACATTTAAGGAGCCCCCAACCATTCTCCTTGCTTATAACCATTGCCTCCCCTCCTCCCCAACAAAATAACCCCTGTGGAAAATAATTTGGAAATACCTCAAAGACCTAAAAATAGAAATACCATTTGATCCAGCAATCCCACTACTAGGCATCTACCCAAAGGAAAAAAAGACATTCTGTAATAAAGACATCTGCACTCAAATGTTTATGGCAGCACAATTCACAATTGCAAAGATGTGGAAACAACCCACGTGCAATACATGAGTGGGTTAATAAAATGTGATGTATGTATACCATGGAATACTACTCAACTACAAAAAATGATTGTGATCTAGCACCTCTTGTATTATCCTAGATAGAGCTTTAGCCCATCTTTCAAAGTGAGGTATCACAAGAATGGAAAACCAAGCACCACATGTACTCACCACCAAATTGGTATTAACTGATCAACACTAAAGTGTTCACATGGTAGTAATACTCATTGGGTGCCGGTCAGGTGGGGGGATGGGGGTGGGTAACTCACAACTAACGAAGACAGAATGCACTGTATGGGGGAAGGGCATGCCTCTAGCCCTGGCTTAGGTGAAGCAAAGGCATTACTTGTAACCAAAATGTTCGTACCCCCCCATAATATTCTGCAATGATAATAATAATAAATTTTGAACCAAAAACAAAACAAAAAAAGTTTTATGAACATATTCACCAACATATTCACCAACTCTCTTTATTATCTCACAACCATTAAAAAAATGCTGATCTGCTAGTTGAGCAAATTGTTTTGACCAACACGATGATGGCAGAATTGAACCAGTCTTATTTAAAATCCATGCCTTGTCTTTATCACTTTTAGAAAAAGAAATCATTGATTAGTAAGCACCTGAAATGCACCTGGTACTTTGCTATCCTCTAAAAATACAAGCTTCTGGAGTACAGTGGTCCTATCTTGGTTTCTATCTTCAGCACCTTGGACAGTGCTCACCACCCAGTAAGTGCTCAATGAATTCAATCCCGGACTGGGAAGAGAAGAAATAACCCAGCCGTCTATAAGACCTGTTATTTTAACAAGAGGCAGAAATTTGAAATATTTTAAGAATTCATAGAAGATATTCCATACGTGAAAAGTATTCATGGAAAACAGAGTGAAAGACAACATAATCCACCTTAAAAGTTAATGTCAAGTGGCTTTAACCTCTGAGCTCTGGAAATCCACAACCCAGCTCACGACATCTGTTCCCTGAGGCATATTGGTCAGGCCGCTCACTTACTCCACATGCCAGGCCAGGTTTTCTTCCCCCTGGGGGTGTCCTTGGACTCAGTCCAGCTGCCCATTTAATGGAACCTAAGAATTTTCCTGTCCTTAAGTCAGAAAGTCAACTTTTATCAATAAAAGTCCATTATCCTCATGTGGGAAGTGTCCTGGTGAATCTACTTTGTGATCACCTAGGTATTAGAAGGAAGAAAATGGAAATCAACGTCTTGTTTGGATATTTTAGCAGATAGCCATACCCCAGCAGTCAAATCTTCTCTCCCAAGCCAGGAAAGAATTCAGTCTCTGTTTCTAAGAGACCGTAGGAGCATAAATGGTCACAGTTCAATACACTGTCAATAAAGGCACAATCATCACCCCCTTGTTTCTTACCTACTGAATCTCTCTTCTTTATGATGCTCCACTTGGTCAATTACAAGCTGCTATAACAGAATAACTAAGACTGGCTAATTTATAAAGAAAAGAGGTTTAATTAGTTGACACTTCTGTAGACTGGGAAGTTCAGGGCATGGCTTCTTGCTTCTGGCAAGAGCTTTCATGCTGCATCATAACACGGTGGAGAAGGTCAAAGGGGAGGTGGACACATGCAAAGGACCAAACAGGAAGAGGAAACTTGCTTTATAACAACTGGCTCTCTCAGGAACTAATCCATTCCCAGAGAACTGATCCAGTCTCATGAGAGCAAGAACTCACTATCCCTCCAAGCCATTTGTGAGGGTCTACCCCCATGACTCAAACACTCCCTATTGGGCCCCTCCTTCCAACACTACCACATTGGGGATCAAATTACAGTATGAATTTTGGTGGGGACAAACAAACCATGTCCAAACCATAGCACACCCCTAGGACCAAAAAGCTATCACAGTCCCACCCAAGCTCTGCAAACACCACCTTACAGAAGTAAGGGCAGTCTAGTCGAAATTCCCTTGAGTTGAGTCCCAGATCTGCCTCTTAATAGCTGTGTGAGCTTTAGCAAGTCATTTCACTTCTCTGAGCCTTCACGTCCTCAGCAGCAAAATGAGGATAATATAAGGACACACCTTATAGAGTGAGTCCTAAATGAGATAATGTGTGCAAATGCTCATAAACTGTCATTTGCATTGCCACTATTCTAGTCAATCAACCACAGACGTTAGGTCCTCACTGCCTTTGTTCATCCCCACGCTGATACGTTTGGTCACATTTTCCCCTTTCGCTTTGAGGGCCTTCTTCTCCATAGACCTCACTAACTCCATGGATTCCAGCTTTGCAGAACCCTTCTCTAACCACCCTAATTAATGATTATAATAATAATGTCAGCTAATATTTATGGAGAGCTTACTATGCACATGGCATTTGCCAAGCATGTTACACGCGCAATCTTCAATCCTTGCACAACCCTGCAATGTACCTTCCATCGCAGACTCCATTTTATAGATGTAAAAACTGATTCTCAGACAGTGAAGTAGCTTCCCCAGATCACACCATGAATAAGTGATAAAGATGTGATTCAAACCCGGGCAGTCTACCTCCAGAGCCTTGTCTTTCATCCAACATTCTAGAATCTTCTCTCTTCCTTCAGAAAACCATATGTAGCATGCCTGGGCCTTACCATTCTCTAAGGTTCCAAGTGGTTTAATATTCGATCTTGAACTGGACTACTTGATCCTTGGGGGCAGGGTTACCCTCCCTGTCCTGAGGTCTAGTCTGATGCCGTATACCTAGGAAGTCCTTGCTGGTTGAATAACTCGACCTCTTCCTTTCTTCTTGCCAGAAACTATCAGTTAAAGAAACTACAATCATTGAAAATGACCTCATTTCCTACACTCTCCCTCTCCTTCCTGGTCCAGCCCCACTTGGCCTCTTCGCTCTTCCTCAGACACACCAGGGACTTTGCATGCATTGGTTTTGCTTTCCATAATGTTCTTCCCACGGACATCCACATGGTCTACTATCTTGACCCTTCCAGTTTTTGCTCAAAAGTTTCCTTCTCCTAGAAGCTTTCTCTGACCTCCCTGTTTAAAACAGAACCCTCCTCCACTCCTTCTCTGCTTTCCTTATCTCCCTCCCTTGCTTAATTTTCTCCATTAAATGTATTACCTCCCAATATACTATCTACTTTTCTTTTTATGTTGCTTAATGTCTATCTATCTGCACTCGAATATAAACTAGCAAAAAGGCCAAGAATGGAATCCCTACTCCAGTTTCCACTGCACCGTATTAAACACCTACTCCTGATTCCCCAGCACAGGTACTTTTGCCTGTTTTGTTCACTGCCCTCCCCCCAGCACCCAGAAGATGACCTGGAATATGGTAGGTGCTCAATAAATATGTTAGAAATAACTCTGTCCCTTGCTTGAACTTGCTTCTTTCCACAGCAGAAATTCTGCAAAGAAAAACATAATTTCTCTTCCATTTTCTAGGTCCTTTAAGTAGCCCAAAGAAACAACCCTTTCCTTCCACCAGCCCAGAAGGTATGAGAAGGCCAGGAATTATGTCTAACACGGAGGCAGAGGCCAAGTGGTCTTCACTGAGGGAGACAGAAATCAGTGGGAAAAGCTAGCAGGGCTCCACCTGAATTATACAATACATTATCGCAAGGTAGGAGTCCGCTTCTCTGAAAGAAAACAGTCTGGAAGATGAACAGACCTATAATCTGAGGAATATTATCCCAACAGGAGCAAGCCCCATTCCGTGATTAGCTCGCCCAGCTTTACCACCTGTTGAACGGGGACAAAAGAGCAAAGCCTTCAGACCACACTGGACTGCACTTGGGCTTTCTAAGGTTAAAGTAGTGGGCTATATTTTTTTTTCAGACAACTATAAAAGTGCCTTTCATTTGCAGCATGGTGCCTGTTTCACCTCAGAGTTGTCTAAAGCTTTAGAAACATTTTCCTGCCATCAGCGTCCCCAAAGTTCATGGAGGGTGAATGTAGTCTAACTCAAAAGGACATCTTTATCCTCATGAGAAAAGAGACTCCGATAGCTAGTGACCTGCTCTAATTGATGTCTCCAGGGACTCTCCTCCACTCTCCGCCCTGGCAGAATCAGGGCTTGGCATTTAATATGGTGCAGAGAAAGAACTAGACTGGAAGTCCCAGACCTGGCTTTTTTACTGCCTCATCATTAGACCTTTGGCAAGTTAATTAACTTCTCTGGACCTCAGTTTTACTGGGCACTTATCATTGTCTAAGCAGAAAGAAGTAATATCAGGTAAAGGCAAAGCCAGAAGTCAAACCCAGGTCTTAACCTTTCCGCCCCCCACCCAAGCCTGTGATCTTCAGCCCATATTATATTACCACCCCAATCATTTTTACAGCCCGCTTCTCCCTTCCCCATCTAAAATTTCAGTTTCTCCTCTCTCAGACAAGGGAACTTTTTTTTCCAAGTTATGTGGATGATTTTGACAAAACCACACATTTTCTTCTTTGATATCATCTGAAATAATCATAATCGCTACTGCGCGTCGTGCTTCTGATCAAAAAGGCAAGTGCAAACATTATGTCTTCCAAGACTCAATTTACACAAATTGCATATTAGATGAAACCAATGCCCAAGAAGGCACTGTGTCTGGAGAAGAGTGAGATGGTGCATGCGTCAGAAAACAGCCCAAGCACAGCTCAAAAAGCTTTAAAAATGGGATGTAGCAGCAAGGGGGAGGGGAGTGTAGATTGTGAAACATGTTCCTCTCTTACAATGTCACTATTTTCTGGTTTAATTAGAATCAGATAGTGTGCAATATAATCATCACCTGATAACACAATCCCGTCAAACATGGAAGAGCAATATTCAAGTGACTGAAGCATGAACATAATTCACCTCAAGCAAGGGAGAGAAATTGTATTAGCAAATGCCGCCAGATCCACTAATTAATTTGCTATATTATGCATGACAGGAAACAGCGTAGAACAGGGAAAAAAAGGCTTGATTTTTCTGAGTTAGGGAGGGAGGGATGGACGTGCTTCCCCATAATTTATTTCTGCAATAGGTTCATTATTTGATCAAGGATTGGCTAAAGGGGGATTCCACAGGGTATAATGAGAGCACGGCAATGAGCCGGTGGAGTCGGTGTACTTATCCAGTTAGCAGATGTCAGAACCACTTGCTATCTTCATTCAGAGAGCCTCTTCCTCCACGGAAATGCTCATCAGTGCCCTGCTTCTCTACAAACCCAAGAAATGGGCAAATTAGTGGACATGTCCCTTGGCCAATTCATCAGGACAATTTGAGAGAGCTTCAACTCTGTTATGCCTCCTTGTCTCCCATTAATTATTGCACTTCTAAGGAAGGCAAGTAAAATAATAAAGTTATTTTTCAAATTTAACTAATTTTTAAATTGACAAAAAAATTGCATATATTTATCATTTACATGCCTTGAAATATGTATACATTGGGGAATAGCTCAATTAAGCTGATTAACATATGTGTTACTTCACATACTTATCATTTTCTGTGGGGAGAACACTTGAAATCTACTCTCTTAGCAATTTTCAAGAATACAATGCATTGTTATTAACTATAGTCACCCTCTTGTACAATAGATCTCTTGAACTTATTCCTCCTAACCAAAATTTTGTATCTTTTGACCAACATCTTCCCCAACAACCAGCCCCCCAGGGCCTGGCAGATACCATTCTACTCTTCTTGGGTGAATTCAACTTTTTTATTATATAGATTGGGTACTCATACCCAATATGAGTATTGGGTATATGTGGTATTTGTTTCTCTGTGCCTGGCTTATTTCTCTTAACATAATGTCTTCCAGATTCATCTATGTTGTTCCAAATGACAGTATTTCCTTCTTTCTTAAGGTTGAATAGTATTCATCTGTGTGTGTGTGTGTGTGTGTGTGTGTGTGTGTGTTTATGTGACATTTTCTTTATCCATTCAACCACTGATGGACACTTAGGTTGATTCCATATCTTGGGTATTGTGAATAATGCTGCAATGAACATAGAAGTAGAGATATCTCTTCAATATACTGATATCATTTCCTTTGGGTATATACCTAGTAGTGCGATTGCTGTATCATATGGTAGCTCTATTTTTAATTAGAACTCTATCATGTTTTCCATAATAGCTGTACTAATTTACATTCCCACCAAGAGTGTGCAACGGTTCCAATTTTTCCATATACTCACCAACATTTATCTTTTTGAACATAGACACTCTTGCCTTGAAGGGAGAGACCCTCGCAAGGTTGGAAATTTAATTATATCCTTCAACGTACATATTGATAATAATTTGGATTAAGATCATTATACACACTTTCAAGTTATTTATTTTTAACTTTTCATATAGTCTTTAAAAATCCTTGGATTCAAACAGAGCTCAACTCTTGGCTCAGCCACTGCATAATCTTTGACGGGTCATTTAGTCTCCCTGAGCTTCAGTTCTCTCGTCTGTGCACTGAAGATGTCATGATTGTATCTACCCTGTTACTGATATAATATTTGTCAAGGGTTTTGTTGAATAACTGGCCACCTTATCAGTCTGCCATATTGTTGCTTATGCTGCTTGAAACTTAAGTGAGAGTGCAATAAGCTGGACACAGCTGACCTGTACTGGAGACCCCACTGACGCTATTACTCTCCAGGAATGGAATAAGCTCTTCCCCTTTATTTGCCACATTTTAACAGAGACCATTTGGAAAATCTGCAGAAGATTTAGATGTAATGAAAAGAAAGAACACCACCAAGAGTAACTCCCAATTAGCAAGATGTTATATTTTAATCCAACCACATCAGTCATGACATTAAGTATAAATGGTCTAAATATGCACATTAAAAGACAAAGATTTACAGATTGGATTTTAAAAAGCAAGACCCAACTATAAGCTGTCTACATAGAACCCACTTTAAATATAAAATATATAAGTTAAAAGTAAAAGAATGGAAAAATATATACCAAGCAAATAATATACAAGCCTATATATTGATTAAAATGAATAGTTTTAAAATACAGCAAAAGGAAAGCTGGGGGTGTTATAATAATATCAAGGTAGACATCAGAACAAGAAATATTATCAGAGGGACTTCACATAATGACAAATTCACCACGAAGACATAACCACTGAAAATATGTATATATTTAACAAAAGAGCTTCAAAACACATGAGGCAAAAACTGATGAAGCCAAAATGATAAATATACACTTGCTCTTGGAGATTTCACCATTTTTCTCTGAACAATTGATAGAACAAGTAGACAGAAAATCAGTAAGGATATACAACACTATCAACCGAGTTTACCTAACCAACATTTGTAGAATATTCCACTAAATAACAACAGAATATGCATTCTTTTCAAGTTCACATGGACCATTCAACAATATACTCTGGGCCAAAAGAACAAACTTTAGCAAATTTAAAAGAATTGAAATGAACAAAATATGTTCTGTGAACATAATTGAATTAAATTACAAATGAATAACATAAACATCTCTGGATACTTGGAAGTTAAACAACACAGTTCCAAATAATCCACGGATCAAATAGAAAGGTATGGTGAAAATTAGGAAATATTTTGAATTTTATAAAAAAATTTTGACAAATCAAAGTTTGTGAAACATAGATAAAACAGTATCTATAGGGAACTCAGTATCACTGAATGCTTATATTAGAAAATAAGAAAGGTTTTAAATTATGGCCTAAGCTTCCATTTTAAGAAACTAGGGGAAAAAGATAAAACAAATTAAATCTAAGGCAAGCAGGAAAATGAAATAATAAAGAGCAAGATCAATAAAATTAAAAACAGAAAAACAGTAAAGGAAAATCAATGAAACCAAAAGTTGGTTCTTTAAAAAGATCAATGAATTTAATAAACCTTGAGCCAAATTGATTAAGAAAAAAGAGAGAAGACATAAATTATCAATATCAAGAATTAAAGAGATGACACCTCTATAGATACTTCAGATATTACAATAACAAGGGAATATTATGAACTTTATGCCAATAAATTCAACCACTTAAATGAATTAGATAAATTCTCTGAAAAAACATAAATTTTCTAAGCTCACTCAAGAAGAAAAACATCAATATACCAAAATCAACTGTATTCTATATACCAGTAATGACCAATCTGAAAATGAAATGAAGAAGACAATTTTGTTCAAAATAGCATCAAAAAGAATACTTAGAAATAAATTTAGCTAAAGAAATGCAAGACTTGTATACCAAAAACTACAAAAATTGCTGACTAAATTATAAAAGGATCTAAATAAATGGATAGACAGTCCATGCTCATGGATTGGAAGACTCAATATTATTTTTAGCAAATTCTTCCAAAATTGGTCTATAGATTCAACACTATTCTTGTCAAAATCCCAGTAGCCATTTTTTCCCCATAAAGTTGATACTAAAACATATATGAAAAAGCAAAGGACCTAGAATAGCCAAAACAATTTTGAAGAAAAAGAACAAAGTTGGAGAACTTGCACTTCCCAATTTCAAAATTTACAAACATTCATAATATCAACAAAAGACATGAAACACTCAGAAAAAAACATGTGCAGGATCTGTATGGTGAAAACTACAAACACTAATGACAGACATCAAAGACGGACTAAATAAATGAAAACATACAGTGTTCATGGACCAAAAGACTCAATATTGCTAAGTTGCCAATTCTCCCCAGGTATAAATTCAATGCAATTCCAAAAAATGGGAGAAAAATCCTTGTGATCTTGGATCAAGCAAAGATATTTTAGATATGATACCAAAAGCATAATGTATGAATGAAAAAAACTGATAAATGTGACTTGACCAAAATGTAAAACTTCTGCTCTTTGAAAGACACTGCTAAGAGAAGGAAAAAGCAAGCCACAGACTGGGAGAAAATATATTCAAAATATGTACCTGATATCTGGACTTACATCCAAAATATACAAAGAACACTTAAAACTCAACAATACAAGCAACTCGATTTAAAAAAAAATAAGCAAAATATTTGAACAAAGAAAATACATGAATGGCAAATTAGCACCCAAAAAGAAACTCAGCATCATTAGCTATCACTTAAAACCACAATGAGGCACTACTCCCCACCTATTAGAATGGCTTTTTTTAAAAAACTGACAATACCATAGGTTGTCAAGGATGTGAAACAAACATAACTTTCACATATTATGAGTGGGAATGCAAAATGGTATAGCTACTTTGGAAAGCATTTTGGCAATTTCCTATAAAGTTTAGTATATACTTACCATATGATTCAGCAACCCCACTTCCAGACATTTACCAGTTGACATAAAAATGTATGTTCACACAAAATTTTGTGTGCAAATTTTTTAGCCGTTTTTTTCATAATCATTCCAAACTTGGAAATAACCTTCAGCTGGTAAATGGATAAACAAACAGTAGTATACCTATACAAACAGACTACTGCTCAGTAAAAAAAGGAAAGGAACCATTAATACACACAACAGCTAGTATGAATCTCAAATGCTAACTGAAAAAAGTCACATGTTGTATGATTCCATTTAAATAACGTTCTGCAAACTATAGAGACAGAAAACAGATTAGTGGTTGCCAGAGACAGAGGGTAGAGGGAGAAATTGACTTCAAAGACACACAATTTGAGGAATAATTGAAATATTCTATATCTTAATTGTAATGGTGGGTACATGACGAGATGTGTTGTAGAAATTCATGAAAGAACAAAGTTGGAGACCTAATACTTCCCAATTTCAAAACTTACTAGCATTTACAATAGCACCAAAAGATATGAAATATGTATCTTAAAAGGGGTGAATTTTACTGTATGTAAGTCGTATCCCAATAAAAGGGCAAATTTTATTGTATGAAACTATACCTCAATAATTTTTTAAAATGTGATGTCCATTTCTCATAGAGTAGTATCCAGAACCATGTCTGGTCCATAATAGATGCTTAACAAACATCTTTTGAATGGATACAGTCATTATTGTTAGAACTGACTTTTCGTCCTTGCAGTGGCTATTATTTTTGTCTTCTCAGAACCTCCCTTCTCCTCCCTCTGGGAGTAGACCCCTCCTCCCTGACCACAGGGATCAGGCCAGTCTGAGCAGGTGATTCAAGTCTGGACCATCAGAATCTTTCCTCGGGATTTTTTTTTTCCTTTCTAGAAATAAGATGTATACCAGATCAGCCTGAAGCAATGGCTCTTTCCATGCAGAAAAGCTGGTCCCAGAGCCTGCAGCCAACATGAGAGCAAGAGAAGCCTGAATGGGGTTGAATCTCAGACCCAGACATGCTGAGACCAGATCCACTTCTACCCTTTCCTAGATTTGGTTACCTGAAACAGCAAATTCCCCCCTTTTTAGGTAAAACTCGTTTCCATCATTTGCGACCAATGAGTCTTAAAAACCAGTGATAACAATAATAGTAAAAATAATGACAGGCAACATGTATCAAATGCTTACTCTCTGCCAGGTGCATTCACTTACTTAAGAATCCTCTCTACAACTTTGAGTTCGACACTCCTTTTACCTAAATTACCTAGACGACAAAACCGAGGAAACTTAAAGAGGTCAAGCAATTTGTCCAAGGTTACGCAATACGTTTAGCCATACAGCATAGTGTCAGTCCATTTTGGGTTGTTACAATACCTGAGGCTGGGTAACTTGTAAAGAGAAGAAGGTTTATTTGGCTCCTGGCTCTGCAGGCTGGAAAACTCAAAAAGCACAGCGCCGGCTTCCGCTCTGCGTCTGGTGAGGACTCCCATGCTGGGTCTCAGCAAGGCAGAAGGTCAAAGGGGAGACGGACAGGTGCAAAGAGGCAAAACCTGAGGGGCGGGTCCTGGCTTTATAACAACCCACTCTCAAGGGAACTAATCCAGTCCAGAATAATTTTAGATTTATAGGAAAGTTGAAAAACCAGCACAATTTGGGGATAGAATTTCAACATGAGTTTTGGTGGGAACAAACCCCATCCAAACTATGGCACATGCCATTTATTTTCTATACTTTAAGCTGCTTCAGGATAAAACACTGAACTCCAAAACTGTTTTAAAGCAGTGGTTCCTAATTGTGGCTGCACATCAAAATCACCTGGGTCACTTAAAAAACAATCCCATTGGTCAGTCCATGCCTTGGGACCAACCCATTCAAAATCTCTGGGTTAGGACCCAAGCGTCAATACTTTCTTAATGCTCCCCAGGTGATTCCAATGTATGGCCAGGGCCAACAAGCCCCGATTCAAAGATTTAGAGCTGTCATTACCACTGATGGCACCTCCTGCATCTTCCTACCCCCACCCTAAGGGAGAATATATTAATAAAAATGCACTTGGCCTTTCACAGACAATTCCCAGAATTAAATTGGGCTCTTAGTTAAAACACTTTCAAAACAGAAAAATAAGACTTCTGTGCAGGAGTTTCTTTTTTTCTTTTTTTTTTTTTGTGCAGGTGTTTCTTAGAGAGAAAAATACAGAGGTGTTCTATGTTGATTTTTAAAGTGTCGTTTATTTGGGCCACAAAGGGAGTTAGTCAGAACAGGACGGCCTTAAACCCTATTAAGCCGTGGTGGCCCATGCCTCTTGCCAATGCAGCCAGCTATCAAAACAAGAGAGACGCAGGAAGAATATCATCCTGAACCTCAGTGGGACCCTAATTACTCCACATTCAGGTTTTAACACTTGAGTCCTGGCTCTTACATAATAGCAACAATAACAAATGTCACCCAGGCAGCAGTGCTTTCCGCCATGTTTTAATCCCATTTTCAGGGAGTGTCTATGAGGACAAAGACTTTTTCTTTGAGGGAGAATTGCAGAAAGATAAAATTTGGGGTCTGTCATTGGATTTCTCCATCTGTCTGTCAATGGGTTGTAAGGAACTAATTCATCACTCCAATATTCTTCGCTTTTGCTACAAAGAGCATTGCTACTGAGATTCTCAGTGCGGCCTTTTAGTCAGAAATAAAGCTGTCCCTTTCTGAGCAAAAGAGTTTTGTTGTATTCTCTTGATGAGACTGAGCTGCTGTGGATTCTGGCCCCCAGGACAGAAAGGACGAAGGGCGAAAACACTGGTTTGCACCTGCAGGAAGGTTTGGATTCATCCTGCCATGTAGGTATGACTTTGTCCTTATTCTTCTAGCTTTAGGACTCCAGGACTAATTCTAGCCCTACTGAGGAAGCAGCCCCACCCTTGGGACACTTTCTGTAAAGGTCCTTTTTTTCATAAGTTTATGTGTCACAGAAGGTGGACGTTAGCAGCTCTAAATGATGGTTAAGAAGATGAGATTTGGACCCAGGTAGTCTTGGGTTCTGAACTAGTCTGCTTGGGTTGCCATAACAAAATCCCACAACCTGAACGGCTTACGCAGCAGAAATTAATTTTTTTCACAATTCTAGAGGCAGGAAGTCCAAGATCAAGGTACTGAAAAATTCAGTTTCTGATGAGCTCTCGTCCTGGCTTGCAGACATCCGCCTTCTCACTGTGTGCTCAAGCAGCCTTGTCCTGTGTGTGTGCCAGGGAGACAGAGGAAGAACTCTGATGCCTCCTCCTCTTCTCCCAAGGTCACCAGTCCTACTGGATTATGGCGCCACCCTTATGGCTTCATTTAACTTTAATTACCTCCGTGAAGTTTCTTTTTCCAAATACAGTTACCTTGGGAGTTAGGGCCTCGACATATGAATTCTGGAGGAACACAATTCAGTCCATAACAGATTCTATCCCAGCTCCACCCGTGACCATCTGTGTGACTCTGGGAAAGTGATTCAACCTCCCTGGACCTCTCTTTTCTCATCTTGTCAAACAGAGATAATAGTACCTAACTCCTGGGGTAGTTTGGATGATTGAATGAGATGATGCTTGCAAAGGGATTGGTACAGTGCTTCCCACGTAGCAAGCCCTAAAAATGGCAATTTTTATTTCGTTTAGCAACTGAAGTTCAAGCAACACTGGACTCCGTACAGCGGCGAAGTGAATTGGGTTGTATTTCAAGGGCCACCTGGTTCCTTTCCAGGTAATCTCCCCTGCCCTGGTCCCACTACAGAATCCCCCGAAAGCCCAGCCTTTCTTCTCTGGGTTAAAACTGAAGTCGGCATCTCCTCGCCCATGCTCCTCCCGTCAGAGCTCGTGTTTCCGCAGACGCATTACGGACTTTGGAGTCAGTGGGACCTGGGTGCAGACCCCAGCTCTGCTGCTCTCCAACTGTGAGACATTACACAAGGCACTCATCCTCTCTGTCCTAGCTCAGGCTGCCGTGACAAAATACCATAGACTGGGTGGCTTAAACACTAGACATTTATTTCTCACGGTTATGGAGGCTGGTGATCTGAGATCAAGGTGCCAGAGTGAGCCTGGTGAAAGTTCTCTTCCTGGCTTGTGGACAGACGCCTTCCAACTGTGTCCTCACACGGCGGAGAGAGAGAAAGCTCCGTGGTCTCTTCCTCCTCCTATAAGAACACTAATCTCATCGTTTAGGCCCCACCCTCACGACCTCATCTCAGACTAATTACCCCCAGAAGGTCCCTCCAAATGCCATCACACTGAGGGCTAGGACCTCAACACATGATCTTCGAGGGACACAGACATCCAAACCATCACACTCACCGAGCCTGTCTTCATGAAAATTCTTTCCATTACAAACGACAGAAACCCCAGATCAAAAACTGGATTAAGCCTAGAAGGGGATTTGCTGATTGACAAACTGTGACTTGCAGGGATAGTCTAGCTTTAGGCATGTCTGGATTCAGAAGCTCACGTAACAGCTGAAACCATTCTCTTCTTCCACCTCTCTTTCTTTGGTGTTGGCTTTATTTTCCGGTAGGCAAAAACAGCCCCTGACTCCTCTGGGCTTACATTTTGTTGTCTTGCCACCAGAGTCAGAGAAAGACAGCACGTCCCTAAATCTCCAGCAAAAGTCCCCAGTCTGGCTCTCATTGGCCTGATGCATCCATCCCTGAACCAATCACAGGGGCCACTGGGATAAAACATTCAGACTGGCCAGTTCTCAGGCACAAGAGCCAAGAGAGCATCAGTCCCACTCGAGCTACATGCTAACAACCAGAGAAGGGGGGCAGGAAACGCAGGATAACGAAAACCGGCAGAACCCCCATACCCACTAAAAAGCCCCAATTTCTTAATCTGTAAAATAGGGAAATGATAACAAATTTTCAGGACTACTGAGAAAACAGCATAAAATTATACATGTTAATATAATACTGAATGACACTAACTGGGACTAAATTATTTATTTATTACACACCCCCCCTATATTCCAATATTCTAATTCCATAAGGATCTGCCCTTGACCTTTTCGCTTCCCCTTACTGGGGCATTCATACTTTGCCTGTAACCCACAGCAGACACGAAGGGTAGAAAGCATCGTTCAGGCTCACTGGCCCTGCTGAGGCAAGATATTAATTAATGAGACCTCAGCAAGGATGAGTAGCTCTTCCAAAGGGACATCTTCAGGGCCTCCCCAGAGGGAGAAAGCAATGCCCACTAAATGCTTCCAGAAAGCCACTGGGGTCTCAGGAATTCCCCCACTGAAATGCAAATAGACCTAGGAAGGGCTTTATCTTAAACAGCAGCTAATGGCTCAGTTATCACTTAGCACGGCAGCAGGGATTATCTGGATGAGACCCCATAGGGATTCTAGAGAGAGGAAGGAAAGGAAGACATATGAGGTGATGACAGAGAAAGGAGAGAGTGCCTATCTTCTACTTTTAATTTTTTCCTGGGGCGCTGTTTCTACACACCTCCCTCCCAAATCTGGGCTGGTGGGCCACTTAAAAGAATAATAGCAGCTGCAATTTAAGAGCATGCTGTATATGCCAGGCCCAGCACTAGGCACTTCATAAGCATGATTTTATTTAATAGCAGCTCCCTCTGTACCCTAACTGTGTGCTCTTGGGCAAGTTTCATCATCAGCTTAATGAGACGCCACTTCTTTTTTCAGTTAAAACATGTAACACTAAGGGGCTGACATGTATTGAGTATTTACCATACACCAGACATGTTTTTACATGTATTAACTCATTTAAGCTTCATAATAGCTTTATGGAGTACTATTCTTATTACTGTTTTACAAATGAGAATACTGAGTCAGAGGTTAAGTAACTTGCTCAAGGTCACACAGCCAGGAACTGACAGAGCCTCGATTAGAACACAAGCAATGCCCAAGCTCTCAGCCTCTACAGTGCCTCCTAACACTGAGCTTAGCAAACAGTAACTGCTCAATAACATTAGCTGTTACTGCTATTTCTCTGTGCTAACAGGAAGATATTAATAGTGAGAGAATATTTTTATTATCAACACCACCATTATTAGAAGATTCAACAAAGGTATTTTCATTTTGGTAAATAAAAATAATGAAATGGATTCATGTGCTATCTACATTTTTGCAACTCAGAGGTCATTAAAAGCAAGCAACAGAAACCTACCCTAACACATGCAAGCAAGGACTAATATTTATTGAAAGGCTATTTGGAAGGTCACAGAAATGAAAGGGACTTCGGGAGCTAAGACTCACTGACAGCCTCAAGAGTGAACGACTTTGCTTCAATCACCTCCTACCCCTGTGCATCTCAGCTCAAGACTCAGATTTCCACAAGAGAGAGCTTGGATTAACCAGCTTGGATTACAGACCCAGCTCTGTAGCCGGGGGCGGAACTTCGTGGTTGGCAGCCCCATAGGGTCATGAGGCACAGGTGGGGGGCAGTTCACCAAAGGAAGTGACCCTGAGCAAACAGAAACAACGCGTGACAAATCTAGCCACTCCCATGTCACCAGGACTCCTAAGAATGATAAAACCTGGTACGAGGAGACCTCCCCATCTAAGCTTTAAGCTCTACCATTCGAAGATCTTCCAGCCAGGCACAAAGGACTCAAATCACAGCAATAACGTCTACTAGTCAAGATTTTAAAATGCCTCCAACCCTTCTTGAGATTCAAGGCCAGAACTGATTAAGGACATTCTAGGTACTTAAGCAGCTTCCCAAGGTGCAGCACCCAGAAAAAAACGCTAACTGGATTTATGGGGCACATTAATGATAAACCCAGTGACCACGTGTCAGAATTCAGTATGCTGATGGAGAAGCACATGGCACTCAAGTCTACGTATTCATTAGATAGACCCTGAACCTGATTTCCGTGTTGAGTGCAAATTGCTCCCAGGGGCACCCAGGATGACAGATCTAAACTACCTCTCCTGACTTTGCTGCTTGATTCCTTCCTCCTCTGAGTCTGAAAGAATTCACTGGGCAGTGTGACCTTTGCAATGCCATCTTCACCTGTTCCATCTGTGCTAAGAGACTCGACATGCCAGGACACCATCACTTCTGGACGTTGTTAAAACACTTTGGAAGGAGATATCATATCATCCCCTTCCTCTCCATGAGAGCTGTTTTCAAGATATAACAAGGCATTTATTTGTGTGCTTATTCTTTTAATACTTATTGGTGACCATAAAAGAAAAACAGACTCTGTGCTAGGCATTATAGTGACAGAAATATGTAAGATGTAGCTTTCACCTTTAAGGCTCTCACAGTCTAGTAGAGATTGAGTATATTAAAAAATGTACTAAAATAGGC